>PTEX01000026.1:2233328-2299528 GCA_003342815.1 Eudromia elegans
CGTTGCGGGCGGTTGCGGGGTGCCCGCGCGCCGCGGCGAGGCGCAGCGCGGCCTTGACGGGCCTCTTGCGCGGCCGCGCTTCTCCCCGCAGCGGAGCCTCGGCGCTGGCTGCGTCCCTCGTCCCTGTGGACCTCGCAGCGCCTCAGTGAGAAAACATGAGCCGCGACTTCAAGCCCGGCGACCTGATCTTCGCCAAGATGAAGGGCTATCCGCACTGGCCGGCGCGGGTAAGGCGACCCCCAGCCCCTGTGCCCGCCCCGAGCTGCACTGCCCCCCACGCGCCGTCCCGAGCCAGCCAGGCGTGCCCGAGCGTGGGGACACGTGCGGAGGTTTTACCTGTTTGCAGCTCGGGCACCTGGTGGACACCAGGGAGCTCTTAAATGAACTTCAGGGCAGTTTCGGGATTCAAGAAAGTCTTAACGAGATTCACGTTTATTTAAAACTTGTGCGGGCTTCTTTGTTCTTTGTTGATATTTTACACCCTTCTGCTTTGGAAGTAAAATACCAAAAGTGTTTGTGTTACTGCATGATTTAAACTTAAAAAAAAAAAAAAAAAAAAAAGAAATCAGGGTGCTGTTCAGTAGTCTGGTAAGTGCCAGAACTCTGCACGAACCTAACAAAACAAACTATTTCTGAGTAATTTTTAGCATTAAAAAAAAAGTTACAGAAGAGTTACCTGTTAATAATGAGCTCAACTATAGGCTTTCGCTTGGTTGAGAGTTATGATGTGATAGTTGGAACACTTGTGCCAAGTTTTGTGATGGCTTAAATTTTTGTAGGAATGTAAATAGAAGACTAATTATCAGAGATTTAGCAAAATCCCTGCATTAAGTTTTTGTTTTGTTTTTAAACAAGTTTAATGACCTTTAAGTTTTCATAATGTTTGGCATTTGGGATTGGACAAGTTATCATTTCATTGCAAAGACAGGAAGTGTTGCCACAGTTTATATTGAAGGGGTGGTAGTATTTGGCTGGGATTGAATTCTGTTTTGACTTGCAGCCCATCCTAAGATTGTTGTGAATGGCAACGTAAATGTTGCTATAATACGGAAAGAGTCATCATTTCCTATTATTCCTACTACTGCCTTTGATTTGCTTGCATACTCCTTGAGACATGTTTTGTTTAACCTCTTTGCTTTTCTGCAGCATCTTTTCTTTCATGTTTAGCACATTTAAATATTTCCCCCTAGACTATTTTTAACTATTGCTCAGCTCTGATTACAGTTTTTCTTTTCCCTAGGTGGATGAAGTCCCTGATGGAGCAGTAAAACCTCCTACAAATAAAATGCCCATTTTCTTTTTTGGCACCCATGAGACGTAAGTCGTTCAAATTAGAGGAAGTGCTTTCTGTTTTTCCCTTCTTTTTTTTTTTTTCTTCCCTCTTTTCCTCGTTTTTCCGCTCTGTCCTTGCACAATGCCTTGACAGTAACTTAGCAGTTTGCCTGAATGTGGTATACTTTAGACCTAGAGCACTTAATAGCAGGCCACCTCTTCCTAGACTGATGTTGTTTAACAAGACAGGTACTTTTCTTTTAGTGTTCTATGTAAACTGTTCAGAGGAACAGTAGATTATAACCATATCATATCCTCTTTTCTAATCAGAGAAAAAGCCATATCATACCTTATGTAGTATGATTGATACATTTTTCTTTCTTTTGTAATGAATTTCAAATACAGTCTTTTATATTCCCAGATTTCTCAAAAAATATGTTCTTAAAGATATTGGAATAAGTAGAGAATAATAATACCAATAAGCAATATTTGAGAGAGCAAGCGATTTGTTGGCTTTTTTATTTTCTCATAGTTTTCAAGAGTCATCTTTGTTCTGAAGACACTGAGGGGAAAATGAGGTGCTTCAGGTTTCTTCCTAATTTTATGCCAGTCATCCTGTAAAATATTTTTCCTTTTTAGATGTAGTATGTTGTGATAAAGTACAAAATTCACTTCGAATGGACTGTTTCTTCCACTCCTAAATATGCTTCCATATATACAGCTTCTTACACTGTTCTCTGTTTTGTTGAAGATCTTATTAGTTTGGTAGAACTTACCTTTCTAAGGTAGATTTTGAAGACTTCGAATTCAAGGCCACCTTTATCATCTAATTTGTTTTTTTTTAAAAAAATTACTTGTGATGGTAAAATAGCAAATTATAAGTCATAGAAAGAGTGCATCCATGTGCTTTTACTATACACAGTTCACTATGCATTTTTAATTGTGTCAACTTTCAATGGAGCTGTTGAATGGTTTGGTTATTTTTCTAGCTTTTTGGGCAAAAGCGGGCTCGCGTAGTTTAAACATTGCTAGCATTGAATCCTGTCTTATTTATTTTATGTTAACTTTAAGCAGTACACAGGTTACTTTTCTTTACATATTTTAATATGACAAAGGGTTTTTTTGTTTTTTTTTGTCTTTTTTTCACTTGTGAAATGTAAATTTGAAGCATTTGTTGTTTATTGTAGTATTCGTGCAAATCAGAATTTTACTGAGATCTGGTTCTTGATGAGACTATAGGCAAAGGGTTACTGTTTTTTGGAGTCCTCAGAAGATTTTTCCTTAGAATATAAGATAAAGTTCTGTGATTTGTTTTTCCTGTCCTTTACAAACTACATTTTTTTTCCATGAGCTATCAGTCATCATCATTCTTAAGTCTCTCATTTATATTGTGATCTGTAGACCTTAAAGTGATAATAGCTGAAACTCCCTGACCTTGTGGTACTTCTGCTTTATATACATAGTTATGTGTACAGGCAGGTGGTTGTGGAGTAACAATAGGAAGGAGCAGACCAAGTGAAAAGAGAGTACACTTGCATGATATTTAATTTAGTTTAACCTTGTAACAGTGAGTAATGGATAAATATGCTGCCAGGAATTAGGAAAAGTCAACCATTCTCTGTTCTTTTTAATAGGTGTTAAATTCAGTAAGATTGTTTTGCAGTGTACTTTCCACAGTTAAAACTATACACCTATGCAAAGCTTGTCATGGTGTTTCTTCAAGATTATTATTTCGAGTAATGGTAACTTTGAAAATCAAGATTATGAGCTTAATCATGGTAAAAAGCCATTTTGTGTGAGGAGTGGTATTTTGCAGCTGTATGGAGAAGGAGAGGGGGGGAAAAAAAAAAAAGCTGAAACCTTGCTCCAGAGACTTCTAGGGAAAATATTAATTCATTTTTGCAAGTTACTACAAACAGCTGTAAACTCATACTTTGATTGCCATAGTTGAATTTTCTGCAAGTTTTACCAAACCCAACTGAATGTGTCATTGCTTGCTCTGCAGTATATAGATATTCTTCTTAAAGTAGACTTTTGGGTTTTAGTTGAGGTTTGTTTTGTTCACTTCCACCCTGTCTTAACATAGCAGTATTACTGTTTTCCAAAGGATTATAATAACATGTTTGCGTTTTAATAAAAGTTTTTTTTAGATCTATTACATCTGTAACTTGTAAATTTTATCTAATCACAAACAAGCAGGTTGCATTTTGAAATGCAGGCCTTTGGACTCTACATTTGGGTATTTTCTGTTCAGCTGTTCATGGTCCTTTTTCTTTTCAGTACATAGGAGAGGTTACTTGAATTTCTGATGTTTTTCTAATGCCTGAACAAGATAGAAGAACCTTACAAGCTTTAGAAAACTGCTTCCTTTCAGGGAATGAGATAGGGGAAGAACAGAGTGTTTCCTATTTTTTTTTTCTTCCTGCTTCTTCCTCACTCCCCAGCCTTTTGCTGTGATTAAGGAGGTGTTGCAGGTGCATGATTCCCATGCTCAATCATTTCTAAACATCTCTTGCAAAGAAGTGAGTGGTTTGCAGGCAGTCTGCTACAGTGCCATACTTAATATTTTGTGCACACAAGTAAATGTTTTTACTGCTGGGACAGGAAATACTTAAGCTTTCTAGATGTTTTGTAATTTCCCTTTTTTGTTCAATAGGTGTATATCTCAAGTAGCTCTTTTTAAAGGTGATAAAGAAAAAGGAAACTGGAAATTAGTAATATCCATTCAGCTTTCCCATGAGCCATTACTTCAGAAATCAAATAGCTACAACTTTTCAAGTAATTTGAGCTAACACAGAAAATCAGGCAGAATTTGGTATAGGCAGAGAGTGAAAATGAGGATGAAGCACCAATGTATCATCTTTTTCTGTTAGCATCATTTGGATTACTTCTGTGAAATCCAGATAAAGGCGGTTTTAGTTTCTGCTGTACTACAGGTTCTTGAGCACATACATATCAGAGTGCTGGTTTTCATTTGTTTATCTTGTTTTCACAATTCCATATTAGAGAAAAAGTGGACCTTGACATAGAGAGCTACTTGAAAGCATCAGTTGCATATTCTGTTGTGTGGGTTGGCTGTTTCAGTGGAAGTCTGTTTGTGTAGATGAAGATACACAAACTGCCTTACAGTTGTTATAATAAATAAGTCTATTTTTGTATGTTTATTTAATGCATCTTAAAATAAGGAACAGTTCTTACAACTTAAACAAGGAGATTGAATAATCAAGGTCCTGCCTTCACACACTTAAAAACTGGAGTAATACTGAATTATGTAGCATTCTTGCAAAGACCTGGGCATTCAGCGTATTCTGGTATTACTTTTTATTTTCAGATTCACTGAAGCTTTTCATTTATTTTTGTCTTTTATCTGTAGTATTTCTAATTTAATATCTTTGAAAGATTTTTCTTCATTGAATTAACTGCCTACTTGCAATTAAAAATCCATAGTCAGTAAATAAAAATTCTTAATTTTCAAATTTTGGCTTTATTTTCTTAAGGAAGCAATTACTCTCTCTATTCGTAAATGAGCTTCTTAGTTTGTGATTGTTTTGTTTGCCTTGTCAGTTGCAGTCCTAATGCGACAAAGCATGGGCTGTTTCTTGCCCAGAAATTTGTGTCTTAGGAGGGAGAAGAGCCCCACGTGATTGCAGTAGTGGAAGGCAAGGGCTACTGAAGGCAGTGGTTTAGAAAAATTAAGATATTTACCACCAGTTGCCTTGGTGCCAAGTTTTATATCTTAATAGTGTTTCACACTTGATTTTCTTTGAAAAGACTAGTTGTTTAAAACAGAAGATCTTTGCGGTTAACTTTTTTTTTTCTTTTTTTGTCCTCTCTTTCTCTTGCCTGAAGGGCTTTTTTGGGACCAAAGGATATATTCCCTTATTCTGAAAATAAAGATAAATATGGCAAACCAAATAAAAGAAAAGGTTTTAATGAAGGGTTATGGGAAATTGACAACAATCCCAAAGTAAAGTTCTCTCATCAACAGGTGAGTTATCTGCAGTTTGCAAATCTTTGTTACTGTTCAGTTGTGGGAAAAAAAGTAATAAGGATTTTTCTGCTATAAGACCCTATATTGTTTTGTCAGTTCTAGGTCAGATGGATATCACTGGGCATTGTTCTTTTTGTAAATCAAAAGATGATTGTTTTGTATATTTGGAGATGTCAGTTTATTATAGTAAAATCAGACGGAATCATGTTGAGTTTGGGGGTACAGGGTTAATATTAAGAGAGAAACATGTTTTTTAAGATTCTTAGTCACAATAGATAACAAGTTATAAATTTAATAGATGATATACAAATATGTTTCAAATTATAGTTTTGTGGGAGTTAAGTCATTGTACTTTTATTCTGTAAAACCAAATGTTTTTCTCCGCGGATTTCTTTCTAACATTTCGTTCCACAGTTATGTTGTGTATTGTACTTTTACTGGTTGGAAGCAATGCATGACTCTCACTATCACCCAGACTATCCTCACTTCATGTACTTGATGCTTCTGCAAAATTTCTTTGCTTTGAGTTGCTTTCATAGCAGCTGAGATATTCCTAAATAGCTTATATTTCCAAAGGGAAATACATAATGTATGCTGTCAACAGATACCTGCTTTGTTTAATCCGGTGGCTTTTGTGGGTGTAGTGTTTTCCACCTCTTCATTTCCATTTGGACACTTTCAGATTCTGTGTTAAGTCTTTCAGGCTTCTTCGAACAAGTTTGGTTTGATATAAAGATGTTGGGTTGTTCTTTGCTATTCACCCCTCTGTTTCTTAATTTAAAAAGAAAAACTTTTTCTTTCCACAAGTCATATTTAAATTTTTCTTCTGTGAGTAAGTCTTAAATTTACTGAAAGAAGAAATGTTTCCTAGTGGTAATTGTTTAGCAGTTAACTGAACTGCAGGACCCTGAGGACTAATTCACTGTTATTCATTCAGGTTTTTGTAGAGTGAATGAAGTAATGCAGTAGACTCTGATAATTTTTCTTTTAAATCTTAACTATAGAAACCCATTTGCTGTGCTTGCCTCTATTTGTATCCTGTGCTCTGCACAATTAAAAGACAGTTTTACTTGTCAGAAAATCAAGCCTTTAGGAGTTAGCCATCTCCTGCTTTTGCTTTTAGTGTTGGTGTTGAAGGAGAACTTATCCAAATAGCTGCTCCAAATAGCTCCAAAATAAATCCAGACATGAAACAAATAGATTAAGGCTTCCCTGATCTGAAATAAAACTGTGGATAGCACCTATTTCAGAGGGGCTTTCCTTTGATAAACTTTGATAGATATTGAGTTATTTGTGTTCTATGTTTTGGGGTGCTTAATTCTTAACACTTCCACTAAGGTGTGCTAGGTGAAGCACTATTATGGTGTTGTGGAAAGGCAATAGAGTTGTTAGCTTAAAAACTAAAGATGAGTAGAGAATTTAGTGCTAGAGTGTACAGAATAAGGTTAGAATGGGAAAGTTGTATGGAAGTGTTGGCAAAATAGAATTTTTAGGTTGAATATGAGACAGTATCAAACAGACAAATTTAGTCATTCATCAAGAGAAATTCAGTTTTTCACTTGCTTTTTCTTTTTCTCCATACTTTACTGGATTTATATTTTTTTCTCAATAAGTTCTGAGAGCTGCATTTACTGTTTTAACTGACAGAACTAGATGAAATGTTCTGAAAGCAATATTTATACTTTGCAGATGTAGCTTTTAACTGTTAGGAAGGGAGGTGGAGGGAGTAGAAGGGAGCTTGTGGCTTGGGCTTAAATCCAAAACCACTTCCTCGGTGGGCGAAAAAATAAGAGTCAGAGGAGTTCTGCCTCCTTTGTTGAAAGAAATAATGTTTAAGAGTGAAAATGCTGGCCACAAAGTAATGGATTTTAAAAACAGTATTTTTCTCTTTCCCTCTCTCTTTCTATATTGTTGAATTTAATTCTTTAGTCTTTATTATGCTATCCTGGTTGTGTTTTGAGGACCAGGTAATCACTATTCTTGTCATTGGGGATTGATAGTTGATTTAAAAGGCATCTCTTAGCCAGGAGGGAGCTCAGAAGCTCTGAGAGATCAGACTTCTTTTTTTCTTTTTTTTTCTTTCTCACACAGTGTGTTCAGGGTGTTTTTGGTTTGTCCCTCCACCTTCCTTCCCCCTCGTCATCTTCTGATTTTACAGTATTGGAAAGTTCTCTGTAGTTGATTTTGTTTCTTACAATATGTGGTAGAGAACTGCTAATAGGCTTTATGACATGTGTAGATGCATTGGAAAAAAAAATATGCGGAGTTAGCATGAGGTTAACATCATTCAAAGACAGTACCTTGTACTGAAAAAGATTTCTAATTTGAACTTCATCTCTTGGTCAAGGAGTTTCACAAATTCCATGTGGCTCAAAGCTATGTTCTTATTTTGTTTTATTTTACCTTATAATTAAGGTAAATGTTAGTTTGCAGTATGAAAAGAAATTATTGTTATTGTATGAGAGCTTGATAGTTAATGAAAACATAATTTAAATCAAAAGATAAAAGTTAATAAAATAAGTTTTGAATATTACACTTCGAGTAAGAGGTTTCTTTGGGAGATTTTTATTAGCTCACATATGGTAGATTTTATAGTCTATATCAATATTATTACTCTGTAGTTCAGAAAAGGATTTAGATCTCAACTGTGATGTTTTTTATATTGAAGTCCCATTCAGCTGTTAACAGTCCTCTCAAAGAAACTGTTCAAGAAAGCAGTCCAGAGCCTGCTGAGGGAATTGAAGAAAAAGGAGGAACTAAAAGGAGAAAGCCTGCTGTCTCAAAGGTGACTAACTAAATTAATATTTTATTTTGTCAGATTTTTCTTAAAGTACAAACTGACAACTCTTATTTTAAAAGTGATGGTACTTTATTACTGTAACTTCCTTTTCTTTAGTTGTTTTAAGACATATACATTTTGCTTTTGTACTTCTTATTTTAAGGTGGTATGCTTTGAAAATGAATTTCCTTGCAGATCTGTCTTTCTAAATCAGTGTAGAGCTGAGCAAAATTCATTTGGTACTCCTTGGCTAGCTGTAAGTAGAAATTATTAGAAAGGTTAAGCTTTCCTTTCTCTTTTTGGACACAGTTTAATAGCCTATGCAGGTAGGGCTGAAGAGCACAACAGAGCATGCACAAATATTGGCTGCAGGGCTATGGTGATTATATCCAACTGAACTAGTATAGCTTGAGTTCTGTTTCAAATTTAAATGCTCTCAGAGATGATAAAAGGCACAGTAGTTAGCCACTGTTTAGCCACTGGTAGATCGCCACAGTTAGCCACTGAATAATTTTTCTCGTGTAATCCTAGCTCACAAAGGATTAAACATCTTGTTTGTGGTATGTCTCCTGCATGAGATCCATGTTCAGTAGAGTGATGTTCTTTGATAAATCTGGTCTCTGACTCTTCTCACACAGAGTGGTTGAAGTTGGAAGGACCTCTAGAGATGATATAGTCCAACCCCTCTGCTCCAGCAGGGACCTCTAGAGCACAGGGCACAGGGTGGCGTCCAGGTGGGTTTGGAAGATCTCTGGAACAGGAGTCTACACAGCCCCTCTGGGCAGCCTGTTCCAGGGCTCTGGCACCCACACAGGAAACTTCTTCCTCTTACTTGTGTATATGTCACCACAAACAGTGGTCCAAACGAATGCTAAATATTGGTATGAACATTTAGAAATACTACTGAAAAAAACATAGTTGCATTACTGTGAACACAAATTGAGTTTCCATCATGTCACACTGCTCTGTGTTGACATGTTCTGACTGCTGTCTGCAATTATGTATTGGGAATGAAGGTGTCCTGACTTGGGCTTTTCATGTGTCCCTGAAAAAGCAGTGTAAATTTGGACTTAAATTATTTTAGCAAATCAGGCTAAGAATAGCAGGCAGCAGATGGATGGTTATTAGTTTGCACTCTTTCCACTTCTATATCTCAAATTTTTCTTCACGCAAATTTTTCTTCAGTTGTGAGTTACTCTGTGTTCATTTCTTTCAATTTGCAGTTGTCTCCTAAAGAGGATAGTAGCTTAGCTGCAGAAGCTGAAACAGATGAAAAAGATATGGATTCTACAAAGGAAGATGATGTATCTTGTGAAAAAACAAGTAGTGAGGTACGTTATAGCTTGCTTTTGCCCTAAAATAAAAACATTTTAAAAATGCACTATGTTGATTGACCTGTAAATTTTATTTCTGAATTCTGAGATGGTACCTCTCAGGAGCAGTTTAAATTGTAAGACTTCATATGCACTCAGCTGTGTCTCATTGAAGTTAATGAAGAGGAGTTAAAGCTTTCATCAGAGGAAAGTTTAGTCTGGCTTGTCTTCAAATTAAATTAAAACCAATGAAACAAGTGTATTTTATCACTTCTTCTGTACAGCAAATGTACTTTTTCAAAGGACTAGAGAATTCAAACTCACTAAATGACTACACGCCTTTTTGTAAAGAAAAAACCAGTATTTTTTTCCTTAACTGGTTATCAAAATTTATGTTTAAAACCAATTATATTTAAATACTAAAAGTATCTTCATGAATTTTAGGAAATTTTTGTCTAAAATATATACTTTTGCCTGAAATGTATAGCATCAGTTGTGTGTTTGCCCTCAGAAACTTAAAATCATTTAAAATATATCTTCAGTATGCTAAGACTTTAGCAGTTGTTTTTTTTAATCTTTACAGGATGTGGTGAAAACAAATGATACATCTATTCCTAAAGTTGCTAGAAGAGGAAGAAAAAGAAAGGTAACTGTATGCTTAGTTACTTTTTCTTGTTAGAGTTTGGACCTGATGATCTTGGGTTTTCTGTTATCTTCAGTGACAAATTAAGTTCAAGTTTTTTCTTCTTTCAAATAGTTGAAAAATCTGTAGAATAAACCTTACTCCCTGAGCCTGTTTCACTGCTGTAGTATTCGTGGAAATAAACATGGAGCCAGCTGATCTTTTCCCAAATACTTTCAGCATGAGAAAAAAAAAACGTGAAGACAAACTATTAAACTGTTAAACCACCAACAAAAGAGCGTCTTTAGAACCTTTGAAGTATGTATTTAGCGTCTTCACTATTTTAAATCCAGCATTTAAAACAATCTTGCTTTTCATGAGGTTGTCCTTTTTGATTTATACCAGGTTGGAGAGATCAGTATAGATATGTAAAGCTGCTAAGATACAGGAAGTCCCCATTTCTTGATCAGCTTGTTTCAGCATTAATGTTACTGCAGCCACACATGCTACACCAAGGCACTGACCCAGCTGAAAGATAGATTAAAGTGAGGCAAAGTATAATTTTAATTTTGAATTATTTCCTACTTGAACTTGTTAAAAGGGGTGCATGACAAGGAGTAATTGTAATGATAGTGTATTGTCACACTGCTGTGATCTGCTGCAGATACCCCTTTTTTCTTTTTTTTTTTTTTGTTTTTTATTTTTGTAAAAATGACTTGAGACTTTAATAACTATTGCCTAAAGATTAAGTTATGTTTTTTAAAAAAATTGAATCTGTATAAAAGTAAACCTCACATGAGTGGCATTGTATGTGAATGTGCATACATGTTCATCTTGTAAGAAATACAAGAACTTCTTGGATGACACTCCAAAAAAAGACTTTTTATTCTTCATCTTTTTCTAAATCACTCAAGTTTTCCGATTCTTGGCGGTTGAAGAGCATCCCGACCCAGAAAGGCTTCCTGTGTCATGTGTTAGTAACTTGAATTGTCAGACTAGCGTGCCACACAGACCGTGTGTAGCAGTGGCTCATCAGAAACTGGCCATGCTACAGGGTACTGCTGAATAAAATAACATGATATTTCAAGGCATGCCCTGTTTCTGGGTTGCAGCAAGGGATTGGTTAGAGACTTGCTCAGCCTCGTACACATTCTGTAACTGCCTTAAACAAATACGGTGCTTTGTTAAGAGATTGTACAAAAATACTGCAACAGGTATTTTTCTTTCCTCATTAAAACCATTCACCTATAGTTTAACAGAAAACAAATACATTCACTTTTTTTGGGGGGTTGGTTTTGTTTGTGGAGGGAGTGTTTTGGTTTTGTTCTGTTTTAAAATAACCATTTCTTACTGTTGGCCACAGTAAATATTAGTGAGATAAATATTAATTTGCCCATTTTGTTCCTAGTTGATGCTTCTGCTTTCAGAACACTTCACTTCCATTAATATTTTCTTTAGACATTATTTTTCTAGATTCTTTGTCTGTAATGTATGGGGTGTTTTTGCAGGAAGACTAAGATACATGTTCTGTAAGGATCAACTGTTATTACAAGTTCTGTCTCTCCAACTGACTCTACCAAAACGACAGTATTTGAAGTTCACTCTCTCCAGTTAGTGCATTTTGGCACTGATTTGTTTTTTGGCTGTTGTTTCTTGGTTATATTTGGTTTAGTTTGTTTTTCTGAAGGGCACCATCTTCTGGTATGACATGGTGAACCCATACAGAGATAATAGTATCTGAAAGAATAATCTGTAAATGGGAGAGGTCAATTTATCTACATTAAAAAATGTTTTCTGGCATGCTGCTTTGGTGAGCTTAAAAATGCTCATGTAATCCATTTTTCTGTTTCTACATTTTTTTCTGAAGTTGAATGCACTACATAAAAATGGCACAAAAATATTACTGTATGAATTGGTCATGATGCAAACTGGTGTGGTGAGTGGGTGACATAGAAGTATAATCTATTAAACTTGGGAGTTCTTACTGTTTCATATTTGGAAAAAAAAAATGATAATACTTTTCAGTAGCACTTCAAAAATTGAGAAATAGGTGCCCTGTGTTTTCACTTGTGGACTATGGTCTTTAAATTAGGCTGAAAAACAAGCTGAAGCTGAAGAAGCAGCTGTAGTGTCAACAGCAGCAGCAGTGGCAGCAGCAGCAGCTGCTGTAGCAGCGGCTCCGAAAGTAAGCCCCAAAAGAGGAAGGCCAGCAGGTAACTTGAAAAGATGAATTTCATGTGTGGGGGTTTCACCTCAAGGATATATATTAACAAAAGTAGCCAGGGAATTCACAGTCCAACCCCAAATTACTGCAAAGTAACTGTAGTTATTTTTACATTAAAGACAATTTTGTAATAATGGGTTATAATGATAAAACATTTACGATCTCAAATGGAGCCATCCAAGTAAGTTCCATGGTAGGTGTAGTAGGTAGGTAGGTAGGTAGTTCCATGTGTAGGTGTTCCCTTTAGAAAAACATTCATAGAATGTCCTTACGTTATAGAATATGCAATAAGAGTTCTTTGTACACCGTTGTTACTTCATAGAAGTTTTTATTAATCAAAGGGCAATAAAAGTAACAGTTACATTATGTGTAAATATATATAAAACATAAGAAAAACTGAAGAATACGTTGCCTGTAGATGGAGCTCAGAGAGCACGAAAACAAGTAAAGAGCTGGAGAGTTGTTTAAAAGCAATCTCTGGATTGGTCAAAATCCAAGGAACTACAGCTGTGGTTTAAAATAGTATCGTTTGAAGCACTTGCTAATAAATCTGCAGTGCTGTACAATACTGGCAGTAAACAGGTTGAGTATAGATGTGCATACTAAGCTTCCCACTTATTTCTGGTTCTCAAATTTCAGACTTATATTAGTGATGCAGTGTTTGAAATGACACTGACTGCACAGAGAACTATTAAAAAAAAGATTAAGTAGCTTAAGAATGTGGTTTAAGCTACTGAAGTGTAGAATAAGACTCTAGTTTTTCCAAAGAGATCGTGATCAAACTTTGATACGCAGTTGTAACTTTTTTATTTATTTTTTCATTTTTTACAGTAGCACAGTAGATGCTCAAATTCAGGTATCACTTCGATCTTTTGAGTAAGAATCAGTACTTACAGGCAAGGAACAAGAGAGTGACTCTAGACTAACCTATTCTTTCTATATAAATACTAGCCTCTGAAGTAAAGATTCCAAAACCAAGAGGGAGACCCAAATTGGTGAAACCATCGTGTACTTCAGAGGGTGACATGTAAGTTGTTGGCTTTCGGGGTTATTTGTTGTTTTTAATGTAAAAATTCTTCATTGGAAACCAAATGGCCACTTACTTGCTGCTTTCTTGATGCATTTGTCTTGCAGTATGGATTACTGTTTGCTTACTTACACAGCTCAGGCAATGAAGATAGAGTAGGTCAAGTTAGTACAATTTTAGAACAAGAGATGGAAGATCTAAGACTTTCTAGTTTATAAAATCTGCAAAAGTCCTTGCATCTCTGTAACTTCATGCTACTTGTGTCCAAGTATGTGTGAAGAGCATATTAGCGAAGAAGAAAGAAAAGATTATGTAAAGCTAAGCTGAATTCAAGTAATATAATATTTCTGGTTTAAACATCTCTGCCGAGTGAGTTCCAACTCACTTATTAGCCTGATACTGAAATTGCATTTTTATGTTCCTTGATTCTCATGACAAGTCCTTATTGTTTCTAGTAACTGAAGGACAAGTTGATCATTGGTGCTTTTTACAGGGTAACGAATGTGTAGTTTCTATATATATACACGTATGTATGTATATTCACTATATATATATAAACCTTAAATACACTTCATAAAATTAGTTCCCACGTTTATATTGCGAAATAGTCCTTGATCCTACAAACTCGTATGCAACTGAAAAACATTTGAGCACTAACTTCTGGTGGAGGTTTTGGTTTTATGTGTGTAGTTCAGTTTAATTGGAATCTCCATTCTGTTATCATTATATTTTTTTCTTTTACACAGATAATAGGCTATGGATTTAGAAAAAGACTTTTTCCAGAGAATTTGTAGATTATAGAATGAACAGTGAGCTAACTTCGTAACTTACTATTCTATATTTGAAAAAGAAGCCCAAATTAAAATAATGTGATCGTTTATAAAATATGTTTTAGTATTAATGAGGAGGAGAAAGTGAAGAAAAAAGGACCAGAAGAAAAATCCAAGAAGCAAGGGAAAAAAGATGAGGAGAATCAGAAGGAAGAAGAAAAAACAAAGAAGGAATTTGACAAAAAAGAGGGAAAGAAAGAAGCTGAAGCAAAGAGGAAAAATGCTGGGAAAGTTAGCTCTGTGTCAGCATCTGATTCAGAAGATGAGGGAGATGAACAAGAAAGTGACAAGGTATATTTCACTTTATTTTTTCTCTTTCTTTCTTTTCTTAAAGTAGTTAATAAAGATGTTTCTGAAGCTAGTGCCAGGTCTTTCATATAGTCCTGGTTGGCCTTTGAGACTAGCTTATGTAGACATGTAGAATAGAAGACTGCAGAACTCCTTTCTCTCATATGATTCTTTGTGTAAATTTTTGGTATTCTGGAAGATAAACATGCTTTCTAAGACAGTCTTTCTTAAGACTGTGAATGAATTTCTTAAGACGACCAGTCACTTATTTTGTTAGAAAGATTTTTTTTTTTTTTCTCCCACATTTGAGAGCAGCCCCGCAGAGAGGGGCCTGGGCGTCATGGTGGACAACAAGTTGACCGTGAGGCAGCAGTGTGCCCTCGTGGCCAAGAAGGCCAATGGGATCCTGGGGTGCATTAAGCAGAGCGTCTCCAGCAGGTCGAGGGAGGTGATTCTGCCCCTCTACTCAGCCCTGGTGAGGCCGCACCTCGAGTACTGTGTGCAGTTCTGGGCTCCCCAGTGCAGGAGGGACGTGGAGCTGCTAGAGAGAGTCCAGCGCAGGGCYACAAAGATGATTAGGGGCCTGGAACATCTGCCCTATGAGCAAAGGCTGAGAGAGGTGGGCCTCTTCAGCCTGCAGAAGAGTTAGGATCTTTTTGTTTTCTTTTTTAAGCTTTTTGGCTTTTTTTGTTTGTTTTTAAACATGGGAGAAGGAAAAAGAGAGGAAGCACTAATATCAATCAAGACTTACTAATATGAGCAGGTGTTGTATTTAGTCACAGGGAAAGACATCTCCTGTCAGATTTATCCATGGACCAGACAGAGCAAGCAGGTTTCCCTGTTTATGCAGGTAACAATTTAATAGCCTTGCTTTTTAGTAGTCTAAAAAAACACCTTCTCTCTTTACTCTTCAATGCTAAAATTGTACATAAAAACAGAAGAAAAAGGGAGGAAGAAGCTTTCCAGCAGCTCATAGAAGAAATATTATAAGAGGCCAGCATGAGAGAGAAGTAGCAGAAAGAAAACGTAAGCAGGAGGAACAGATGGAATCTGAGCTGTGAGTATGTTTTAATATGTGATGTCTGCAAGTTACAGGCATACTGTGAAACCAACAGGCAGAAGCAATCTGAAAGTAATTGTCTAGTTTGCACTATGTTCTGTTGTTGTCTCTCCCACTTTTTTATAGCACTGTTTGCATTCTTGTAAGTGGAGAGTAAAAAGCTCCTCTTAATTAATATGTGCTGTTGCAGCAGGATGGGAAAAGTGGAACCTAATAGAAAGTTAAAACAATATCAGTCTTTCAGTGATGTGGATTTTCTAGTGCTAGGACAACTGGTGAGTTCTCTTGAAGTATCATTTTTCAGCTCAGCCATGTGTTTTACCTTAAGTCTAGCAAACATTGCAGAAACTGGTAGGATCTATTACTCCTCCATGGCTTTGGATTTTTGATCAGACCAGAATGCCTAGGGTTCCCTCAAAAATGTTTCCCTCTCTGTCTGGCATCCACAGCACATACCCTCAGACAGAACAAGGGAAAAATTAAGACTATTTTAGTCTAGTACAGCAAGGCCAATTGAGTGATATCAAGAGCAGTCTGCCTGCAGAAGATATCACAAATGAATCAAGTGTGAGCGTGGAGAGAACATCTTGCCAGAAATTAGGGGGGTGGGACTGTAGGAAGAAATCTGATCTGTTTTCAAGAGCTATTCTGCAAATGGGTGAAGAGGCTGCCCCTGCAAGAGCATGATGCTCCCATCTCCACAGTTGGTGGGGGGCAGAAAAAAGCGAGAGTAAGGTAAAATTCCTGAGAAGCAGGAGGAGGGTATGGTCTTCTTCCTAATTTAAAACAACAAAATTCTAGCTTCTTCCTGTATATTAACAAAAAATTAGTTTATTTGGGGCTTTTTAGCCCTCTCTTCTCTTTTGTCATTTCTTCCTTCCCTGGAAATGATTTTTTTTTTTTTTTTTTTTTTTTTTTTTTTTTTTTTTTTTTTTTTTTTTTTTTTTTTTTTTTTTTTTTTTTTTTTTTTTTTTGCTAAAGACTAGACCTTACCTTTTTTTCCTGCTTTTAAGTGTACCACTATAACAATCTGACACCATCCAGCTGATGGATTTATGTGGTAAAATGTCACATACTGATGTGATTATACTAATTAAATCTTTTTACTTTTAAATGACTTAGGTATTTCATGCATTGGAGAGCAGAACTTTATTTCAGCAAAATAAAGGCAGCTGCTTATCCTACTGACTTCATAGCTTTGATTATGGCTGATTATTAAGCACAAAATTTAATATTAATTAAAAGTGAAAAGATTTTTTTTTCTATTGTACCATCAGCCTGCAACTTCCTGTTAATATACTGAATAAAGGTTGGGGTTTGGTTATTTTTCTCATCACTTGAATCTCCTTTTTCTAGTCTTTGTGACTACTTACTATTAATATTTATATAAGCCTAATAGTGCTTTGTGCAAAAGCTATGGAAAACTCATTTTTTTAAAGGGCATAAGGCTATGCAGTTGTTGACTGAAGTAACAAGTTAAGTTTTGAAAGAGGTTGAAAATCCCTGATTCTGTAATTGGATAGGAAAAGAAAGGAACATGGAAGATATCAGATGTACAGGATTGAATCATATTGTTATGACAAGAAGAAAATTGCAAAATATTTAATGATAACATGCTGAAATACACAGATTATAAAGTCAAATTTTTGAAATTCCGTAGTTAGACAAGATTGAGGAGTAGCTAAACAGGAGTTCATAATCTTTCCTGAATAAAGAGTTAAAAAACTTGTTTGTAAGGCTTTTACAATGTCTGTATCCTTAGGGTGGAACAAAGCTTTGTATTTTCCAGTGTTTTTCCGAGTGCTGGTTTTATTATTAGTGAGAAAGTTGGAGAAAAGGCCAAAAGACTTTGTTGACTTTGTAATAAACCTTACTCCTTGATTATTTGCTTCAGGAATATTTAAATGATCTTTATTACATTGCATTCATTTGTAGGATGTTTAGCTGTTGGTTACAGGAGAAAATAAGTCACACAGAACTGATTCAAGAAAGATTCATTTTCTATGATATCCCATGGTAAATTTAAATGATAGTTTTTTCTGTCAGTTTGTTCAGAATATTTTTTTCTCTCCATAAGTGCTTTCCACACAGTGTAGTTTTACAAATTTTACATGCAACCAAAACAGATAATGCAATTTATAAATATGTATTGCTTTTAAAATACTGTAATTGACTGCTTCTAGGAAAAAAATATCTGTCAAGGTGCGAAGATTTATTTTCTACAGTATCTTAGATGAATATATAAATTTCACTAATTTCAGTACTTGAAAATCAGGATTTGGCTCTTATGTTTCAACATGTTAATGTTTCACTGAGATGGTATCTGAAATATTGCATCTCATAAAGAATTAAAGAAGACAGGGGAACAGACTCCAAGAGACAGTATTGTAAAAACACTTTAATATTTTCAACAGGCAGAGTAAAGAAGAAGGTAAGAAACCAGAAGTTAGGAAGACGGAGAAGAAGAGAGGTTAGTTTAAAGAACCTAAAGAGATATTTTTGATTATCTTAAATTTTGAATGGAAATACTTACCTGAATAAGACAACTTAGTGTTCGGTGGGTAAGGGAGGGTAGATATCTCAGTACAGAAAGTTTGATCTCTGACTGCGTCCTTCAGATCTGTGAAACTGTACCTTCTTGTTCAACAATTCCTTCAGTGCCTTACAACAGGCTTTCTCTATTCCCATTTTACTGTCATTAAAGCTTTTAAATCTTTCCAGGTAATTGCTTCTGGTGGGGAACAAGAAGCAAAACTTCGTGTTCTTTGAACTGAATTACTTTAGTTCTTTCCTTGTTAGTTCTTCTCATTTATTTCTCATTTAATTTCATTCTCATTCTTCTCACTTTCTATTTAGTGAATCTTTTAATCAGCAAATAGAGGGTAATGGTTGGATATTACAGAAAATTTCAAAAATTTCAACTGGTAATTCCCAAGGAGAAAACTAAATTGGTTATTAGTAGTGTCCAGTTGAATGCAAAGCTACGTAAACGTCAGGCTTATTCAAAAATCAATTACTGTGAGTGCTGTTGTTATCTGAATTGGTTTATCTATCCATGTATTCTTATTCTGTTTCAAGTTCAGATTTGCAGAAAGGTTTCTGCAAAAACAAATCTGATATGATTAACACATTTGTGCATATGTTTTTGATCTTTAGAAACATCAATGGATTCTAGACTTCAAAGGATACATGCAGAAATTAAAAATTCACTAAAAATTGATAATCTTGTAAGTATTTTTTTAACTGATGTATATGTTTAAATTTCTTCAGTTTGAAAAATAACTATATTGCTTAAAAGAGAGTACTTTAAACATTAAATTATATATCTTTGAAGTGTGTTCTTGTTTAAGAATATTTGATAATGAATTATTTACCATAAACATTAGGACAAAATTCAGCCACGTGAAGCATCTGTGCCAGCTGAGCCTGAGCCATGTGGAGGTGCCAGAAGGAAGCAGGGCACACTGGTAGCTGCCGTGCTGGCAGAGGTCTCCATTTGCTAACCCAGCCTGTTATCTAGGCAGGTTTGCTGCCTGCTGCCTGCTTGTGCTCGGGACACTGATGGAGCATGTGTAGTGCCCAGGCAATTGTCCGTTGCTGCTCTCCTGCATGGCGAAAAGATATGGCCAGGGTATTGTCACCTGGGAAGTGTCAAGTGCCCTATGTGGCTCGAGGCCAAGGGCATAGCCAAGCGGATGGTCTCTGTTCTGCGTGTGAGATGAGGGGGTTTATGAAGGATCTGACAAGCCGTGTGTGCAAAGAGTTGTTTGTGCAGATGGTATCAGCAACAGGGCTGTAGTTTTTATGGCAGTGAGGCCATCTGTAAGGATCAAAGAGTACTTGAAAAGATGAGGTCCACCTGAGTAAGCGTCACAGAAGTGCTTTGCCAGCAGGCTGGCCAGCCTGGTGGGAAGAGCTGCAAACGAGGATCTGCAAAGGAGGATGAGCAATGATGGGATGAGGAAGCATCAAGAGGACTGCATTATAGGGAAGATTGTAGAACATGTCTTGGAAATGAGTGTGGTAGGACATCTCTCTGAAGTGGCAGGAGTTATTGGTAGGGCTGTAATCTTGTTGGGATCACAGATGTGGTCAGCTAGCTCACACAGATGAAATCCTGTATTGGATAGATACAAGCTCTTTAGAAAAGACAGTCCAGGAAAGCATGATAGCATTGGGGAGACAGGTACCTCTGCCCGAGACAGATGAACAATCTGAGAGTCATGGGCAGGACTAGCAGGCAGTGCTACAGCACAGGTGATGCTGTGGGTATCTACTGCAGAGCACCTGATCAGGAAGAAGATAAGGCCTTCCTCAGACAGAATAATCCTTAGATTCACAGACTACAGCCGTTGTGGGGAAATTAAACCACCCCAGATTGGCTGAAGGGGCAATGTGATCACACATAAGCAGTGCAGGAGGTTTATGGAATACATTAGTGATAACTTCCCAACGTGGGCAATCAAGGAGCTGACGGACACAAGCTGCTGAATCTCATGCTTACAGGGAAGAACTGTTTGAGACTGCCAAGGTCAGGACAGGGATTGCAGATTCAGTGACCGTGAGATGGTAGAATTTAGGATCCTCAAAGGAGGGAATAAGGCAGATGGCAGGATCCTAGTCCTGGAATAGAGAAGAAGAGATTTAATAAACTGAAATATTTCAGGGGATGCAAACCTTTGAAGAGCATTTATATTTACATAACTGAAGACTACTTATATTTACATAACTGAATAAAATGAGTAATGTACCTTTCAAAGCCCCATTTCCTTTTCATGTGCTGACTTTCTTTGATAGTGTGTACTGACATTTCATAAGGAGCATGATGCTCGAGGCTGTATAATGACAGTATAAAAATATTATAGTTATTCAAATAGCCTGTGTTTTTAGCATGGTTAAAGTGCAGCTAGTGGTAAGCTTTGTTTACAGGTTTGACTTGATTGTATTGTTCTAAACTTGATTACATAGTCAAATTAAGAATACAGGACAATACTACTGAATTTAGAAATTAAGGACTTAATTAGCCACTATAAGTGGCAAACCCTTAGCCTTTAAGCTAACCCTTCAAATTGACAACTTATTTATCTACAGGACGTGAACAGATGTATTGAGGCTCTTGATGAACTTGCATCCCTTCAAGTCACAATGCAGCAAGCTCAGAAACATACAGAGATGATTTTGACGTTAAAGAAGGTACGATCTACAGTATTATTCAAAACAATTTCAAAAGGTAAAAAAGTGTTTATTAAATTATACTTATTTACCACTTCACGTTATGTAAAAGTCCGTAATCTCATTTCGGTTTTAAGCTAAATAAATGAAGAATTTCGTCTAGCACTTGATGAAAGTACATGCGTGTGTAAATGGAGCTGATTGTTTTACTGCTTTGGTTTTAGATACGGAAATTCAAAGTTAGCCAGGTTATCATGGAGAAATCTACAATGCTATATAACAAGTTCAAGACCATGTTTCTAGTTGGGGAAGGAGATTCTGTTCTCTCTCAAGTACTAAATAAGTCACTTGCTGAGCAAAAGCAGCATGAAGAAGCCAACAAAACCAAAGAGCAGTGGAAGAAAGGAACAAACAAAAAAATGGAAAAGGACCAAACGGGTAAGTCTATAAGTGCTTACTTACTGTTTTTGTTTTTCAATTTTCATTAATGCTGTGCTGACTTCAAATGATGTTTGAAAATGCAGGAATTTTAGCCATCTGTTAATATCTTGATATTATCTGAAATACTCAGAAATAATAGATATGACTAAGTTTTGAGTTCAAGAGTAAAATTTATGAATATTTTCACGGCTATTTTGTCTTTATTGCTTTGAAGGAAAGGCCTTTTGTTTAAAAAAAAAAAATCTATCTTGTTGGGGAAACAACATACTACCTCTTACTCCTCAAGTGAGTTTTTAGTGCTTATGTTTCCTTATTTTCTTTATTTAATTCTCTCTACTAATCTCTTCCTATATCATGTATGCTCTTATATTTAGCAGCAGCTTTTAACCATTTGCATGGCACTTTCATGATGTGTGATCTGTAGCATAGTCAGGACTCCATAACAATCATGCAGTTTAACAGTAAAGAAATATTTGTCATTGGGAAGAAAAAGCCTTTTTGCTGAAGATTAATTATGAGCTTTTGTTACATAATAAAGTATGGCACACTATTTTAAATTTTCTCATAGTAAAAATACTTTCCATTAACCTAAGAGTTAAAAACAACCCTCCTTTATGAAATGAACTTTGTAGCAATGTACCATTGGGTGGAGGAACAGGTAGAAACATGCTGGAAGTCTGTGCTGCAAAGGTGTTGAGATCCCTGATGATACAGGAGTCATGCTCTTCTAGTCAAATCCCATATGTCCACAAGCATTGGACAGAATTCAGATTGAGTTTGAACTTGAATCCTGAGAGAAGAATTCAGTGAAACTGTTCGCAGGTGATGATACCTTTAGCTGAAATAAACAAGTTGCCCTAAGTGGGGATGTTAAGGACTCATCTTAATTGTAGCTGAAATATTAAGGAAGCAAAGGTCTTAAAAGTCACCTTAATACTTTTTGGTGGGATAAACACAAGGTATGGTGTAGAAAAACTTGCACATCAGGCTTTTGCCAACCCCTTTGATAGATATGGTTACATATTTGAATAAAGGATCTGCAATGAAAGACTTAATGCAAGCTGAATGATCTTACAAAGGAGACTGCTCACATATTTTCCGGTGTAGAAAAGCAGAAAACACTGGCATACCATCAGTCCAATGGAGTCATAAAGAACTTATTCAGAGTATCTGAACATTGGATTGTTTTTTTCTACAAAGAGAAATCCTAGTTCCTTAGGTTGGTATTTGATCTGCCCATTAAAAACTGAACTGCAGCATTTTGCTGAACTTTTACTGTCGTTATCAAGTATCACAGTTACAGTAAAATAATAAAAGTAATAGCAATTTATTTGCTGCTTCCTAATTCTTCATCTCCCTACCCTGTGACAAAGTGATTAGATCCTTGTATTATTTCATTAAATTCTCATTGGAATAAAGTTCAAACTGCTTGAGAACAAGTCTAAATAGATATAACTACTAAAACATTACCTTTCTACCTTTTATCATCATCTTAACTTATAAATATTATGTGGGTTTTTTTGTGAACCTGTAATTTTGAATAAAATGGAATGTCAGTTCTCACTTAAACCTAGAGGGACATTCCACAGTTATTCACGCATTGTTAGCAGACCATTCTTTATAGTAATGGAGAAAAGGATGAACATTCCTGCTTTGAATTGATTAAATGCAACTACTTTGATTTCATGCTTTGACAGATGCATAATGGATATGTTTACTCTTCAGATAGTTATGACATTTACTGTTAACTGTCATAGCTTGACTGTATAGGTATTCATTAGAGTTGAAAATAAGTGAGGATACATGGAAAATAACCTCTCCCAGTTGAAGTATCAGGAAATACCAAAAATTACCTGACTGGCTGACAGAATAAACAATGCATATTGCTGCCCATATGCTATTTTCTCACTGCTTGGCATGAAAATAAACTTCAGTCTTACTATCGGTAGTCTGGTAAAACTCTGAGAGAAGCAAGGATCTATGTAAATCTATTCACCAAACACTTTATTTTACATAAGAAGAGCTGTGGGAGGAGGCCAGACTGATGGGATTCTCTGAAGCTGAAACCACGTGAGTCCTTTCTTTGTCTAATGTTTCTGCAGCTTGGTGTCAAGATCAGAAAAAAAATTTGTAGTGCTCAAGTGGATGACTAACAGTACAGAAATCCTTTGGTGCTTCTATCACAATTTTGCTTTCTGCTGTACTGTTTTTCCTGCTCCTTTGATTTTTTAAAGGTTCCAAGGTACTGAATGGAGGGTCTGAAACTCAAGACACCGGCCAAGCACAGCACAATGGAGAGAACACTGAGGAAAAGAAAGATAAGCATGAAGCTGGCAGTAAGAAAAAGTGAGTGAACTACTAAACAAGAATCTGTTCTGGTATAGCTACATAATTTAAATAAAACATGCATGCATTTAAATTACTTCATCATGCTTAGTTGCTGTTTCTTTATGGGGTTTTATATCACTTCTACAGACTAGTAACAGCATGTTCTTTTCACTCACGTTTTGGATGATTTTAAAAATTACTTTAGTTACTTCTAAAGTACAGTCATTTAGCAGGGAAAACAGCATGGAGTGAGACAGAGCAACATATACACTTTCTGTGTTTTAGATTACTCGTTAAGTTGGAAGCAAAGGATGCCTGAACCCAGCTGGGCAGACACTAATAGGATTTATCAAGTTTTATCAAAATCATTTATTCAAATGAGTGGCAAAGTCATCTACTCTGATTCGTTTTCTGTAATGGAGCTATAGAATTGTCCAAACGCAAGTAAGATGCATGCTAGAGCTTATGTCTGGGAAGTTTCAAAACCCCTAAATATGACAGTTTTACAGAAGTTGACACACTTAGTGTTTCCAATCAAAAAGGCCTAAGAACACTTGGAGGTTTTGCACCTAGTCCCACTGCAGAAGCAAATCTGCCTCTCTCCTCTCTAAGGATAAGCTTAGGGTGATAAGCTAATCCTTTGTAAAGAGGAAAGACAAACCAACCTCCCTTGCAGCAGAAGGTAAGGAAGGCTTAACAGAATTTTATAAAAAATAAGGGAAGGACTTAAAATCAACCTTGACCTGCACTTTATTGTTGTTGATTTTTCTTGTCCATCTCTATCTGTTGAAGAAAGCTTTCCTTTCATCACTATTCGTGTACTCTCAAAACCAAGCTGAAAGAACCAACAGTTGCACAGCACACTTCCAGCAAGTTAACACTGTTCAAATACGCGGAGCATTGATCGTTATTTACAAGGGCGTAAAGTCACTTTTTATTTTTCAGAGGAATATAAATCTGTTTTTTGCTGAGAGGTAGCATTGGAACAACCACCTTCTGATTGCAGAGCTTTCAGAAGTGGTATGTAGGAGTCTTCAGCTCGTGATGAGAAGGTTGAATCGTCAGTGTGCCTCAATGAGTGGCATATTGAAGGCTACTTTCAAGGATAAGCATGGATGCTCAACCCAATTTCTGCAACATAATACTCTGCTTAAAAGGATGACTTGACCAAAATACTACATGGTATTAATGAAGCACAACACCTGAGTTACTAAAATCAGTAACAGAGCACTTCAGTATTGGTATATTTGGTGAACCATATGAAAATAAATGACTGTTTAAGAACTGTTTCTCCAAGATAAAAGTTTTCATGGCCTGTTCCCTTCCCTGTTCCTGCAGAACCTGACAACAGTTGGATTTGGTAGTGGCAGAGGCATATTCAGTCAGTTTGCCTTTTATATTTGCAATTAAAAGACTACTTTGAGTGCATACCTAATAATCCAGGTGTCAAAACAAACTTAGGCAAACTTAACTGACTTGCTCATCATACTGTGGTACAGACTCTTTAAGGCTCTTCAATAGAGTGTACCAAAAAAGCAACTTGTAGGCAAGTCCGTTTATGTGATTTTAAATGTCAGTAATTACAGTTTCCCTGAATGAGCTGCTAGGGCTTGCAAGCGCTGCTAATAAACATTTATCTCTTTAAATGGGTGTGGTGTTTGCACTGGCTTGAAGTCTATCCTGTCTTAATGCATTCCCTGGTTTATCTAAGCAGAAATCAATACAGTTTATGTTAACTCTTGTATGTCTATTTGAGAGCAATTTCTTTGCACTTAGTTTACATCTGTTATTAAACAATACATATAAAACAGGGCTGTCTTGCTCATTAAGCCAAGTGATTTGTACTCCCTCTCACTAAATTCTTTGCATGTTGAGAAATGCATGTGCATACCTGTTCTACATTCAGCAAGCGCATATCTATATCGTATAAATATACATTCATTCTTTTTCATAAATTTTTATTTACAGCACTAAATTGCTTAAAGGAGAGATTCTGATAGGCAAAATAAATAGGAGCAAATTGTCAACATAAACATTACAACAGTTTCCCCATTGTATGTAAGCAAATGATTTGTACATTTCTTTTTAAATCACGCAGTTGTCTCAGTTCTGAACTGTAAGTAGCATTTTACCATATTCATTTTTTGAGCAGTGATATACCTTTCTGAAGATGTAATCATTTAATAATTTGGAAGGTGATGGAATTGTATAATTGTATATAATTAGTTAGGCAGAGTTACTGTTGCATATGACCTTAAAGGATTTTTACTGCTTCCTGGTATTACTTTCTCAAAGTCTTGGGCCTATGTTGAATTTTCTTAAGGTACTAAGAAAAGTCATAGTTGGTAAAGTATGTTAAATGTGCACATCACTTATTTAAAAAATTAATAACAAGACGGGTACTTTTTCACATGAGCTAACATACATTTGGCATCAGACTAAGGAGAAGCACCTGAATGGCAGGCATTGCAGACCCCCTGCCGTTCACTGCTGCGGCACTGGGTGCTACTGACTTACCTGAACCCTGAGGGCTGTCCCCACAGGAGAGGAGGTGGCCCTGCCATGGCCTAGGGCCTGCGGACCTCAAGCTCGCTGATGAGCATACATCAGCACCACGTGGTGGAGCAAACTGGCATCATCTAGGCTAAGACTTGCCCTCGGCTCCTCTGCGTGGTCATTAATGCTGCTTTGTTGTGTTTCTAGGACATCTGGTGACGAGAGAGAGCTTGAGAAACCATCAAAGGAATCTGCCTTTGAAAACAAATGACACAACTGGAGAGGTCTCTTTTTTGATAAGATTAAAGAAGATTGTTAAGTTTTGCATTTGAAATCTATAGACTGCTGAAAGTTTTAAATAATTTTATAAGCATAGTATTTTAATGTTAAATTTTGTGGAATAAAAGCCCCTTTAATCTTGGTTTTAAAAGTACTTAAACACTTTGGCCATTAGTTTCATCCAGTATTAACAGGTAACACATTTCATGACATGAAGACAAAATTCCATGTAGAAAACAAATGCTTATATGTTGCATTGACTTAGAGTTGTAGTATATTTTTATCTGACTACTGTTTGTTTGTCTAGTTAATAGCAGGAAAAAGTGCAAATACTTTTAACTGCCTAATTGCTTCATTTGTATAAAACCTCCTCTCATTCTATAATACTGAGCTGTTTGTGCATAGTTTTTTCAACACTTGTCAGGATGTCTTTTCACTGTGTTTTGTAGGAGTTGAAAGCAGCATTTTTATAGTTAAAATGTTAATGTATGAGTATACTTGATCACTTTTTTAAAGAAGTTTAGTCCTGTTCTTGCAAAACTTACTGTGCCAATTTACTGCTATGTGACTTTTCATGGTTTGCTTTTCGTATAGTAAACATACTAGAAAACTCTGGTGTTTTCGCTGAACCTGTTGATACATATTGGTTGGAAAACACTGTTTTGAACAGTTTCAAAATTAAGAATTTAAACTGATGTAAGGAAAATTGGCTTTTAATAAGTTGCATAACTGAACGTATTCGTATGGACAATAACTATCTGTTTTTAAATTTCAACTTTGAAAGAAGAGCTAGGCCATGGCATAAACTTGGGGATTTTTAACTAAATACCTTTGGGGATTTGTGACTTGGGGATTTTTACAGAATAAGTGATGAGAGCTTTAAGAAAAGGCATGAAAGGCATGAGATGGGCATGAGCCACCCTGAAAGGTTTCTCATGAAACATGCCTTTCCTGAGCATGAGACGTAGGATAAAGCTGTATGTGACTAGCACGTAGCATTTGACAGTAGATAGCTAGGCTAGAATTAGTTGCCTTGTACTGTATCACCGTCACGATGGCTGCATAGAAACAAACGGGACTACACTTGACTGCTTGTGGAGGCTGAGCTCACCCGCAGCTCCACCACGAAGCCTGTGGTAGCCTCACGCCACCTGAACCACATATCAAGGAAGGGAAAGTCAAGTTAGTCTTTGTTCATGAGCAAAATGTGTAAAAATGCCACGGCCTCTTTGGGCAGCCTGCCGCTTCCCACCATGGTGTTGTGAGGAAGGAAGGAAGGAAGGAGGGCTTCTGCTTACACCTGGAACAGGGCCTGCAGGGCACGCTGGGTGCCGTCTAGAACATTGTTCCTGCATTGCTGTCGTTTCACTCGTGGCAGCTCGGTTCAGTCGGTGTGGCCTCGTCTGAGAGGTGTGCTCAACTGGCCCTAGTTCAGCAATGGGACACAAGCAATTTCTGTCCTGCCCGTCCCATGAAGCAGGACAGGGGCGATGCCAGTTCCTTTAGAACTGCTCTCAAACTTCCCTCTTTTCTGGAAGCTGAGAGTATGGCTTTGGTTTGGTAGGGAGTTTTTTCTTTTTAACTGTATTCCATCTCTACGTATTCTGAAGTAACTTCTCCCCTTAATTAAAAAGGGAGGGAAAGACACTGTCCTAGCACTGTCCCTATTGTTTTTTAAGAACAGGCTAGAAAAGCAAACCATGTGTCTGTTACGGCCTGGCTGTCCTTCCCTTCACAAGCGCACTCAAAACCACCAGAGATGCAGAAGAGAAGAGACGCCTGGTACTTGGTGTGCAGCAGCCCTAACTCCATCCAAAATGCTGTTCTCAGACACAGACCAGTACTGCAGTCACCGTCGCTGGACGGTGCTGCCTGCTGCCCTGGTGGTGCCTGTTTTGCAGAGCCCGTGCCTCTGTTCTGCCCCTTCCCTCCCGTGGCCCCGTGGTGCTGGCACCCCTGCCGCAGGAAGGCAGCGCCCCAGCAGCAGGGGACGCTGAGGCCTCCTGGGCCACACTCATATACCAGAGCACTCTGCATGCCTTCTGGACACAGATGCACCATGCTGAGTAGCTTGGCTTTATATGTGCAAAGAGGCTCCCTACCCTGCCCTTGCGTAGCACTTGGCCTGCAGCTTTCAGCGGACAGTTCCACAAGTGGGGATAGAAGCAAACGTCCACGACAGGTCTGTGCGACGGCTGCTGCTTTCCGCCTGCCCCGCGAGCGCCACATGCCGTCCTTGATGCGAGCTAACCAAAGAGGAAAGAGCAATGAAGAGCACCTGGGAAAGGCTTCCAGCCAGCCAGAGACGCATGCTTTTAGATCACCTTTTGTACAAAACATACAGTGGCATAAAAAAATAAAGACACGCTTATATGCAAAGAGCTGCTGTTTCAGTGTGTGGGTTTGCATGTTTCGGGAAAGGCAGCAGCCCTCCCTTAGCCCATCCAGGCTGACAGCATTCCCGGGTGGGTGTCATGCCGCCAGGACAGGACAGCATGCAGGAGCAGCACGGCCGTGCTGGGGAGTAGGGAGACCTCAGGAGGCCCGTGTGTGCAGGGCTGCGCTAAGCAGAGACCCCAAGAGGCCAGTCAGGAGGCAGGTGTGTGGTGGGGGGGAGCAGGGAGAGCCCAGGAGGCCAGTGTGTACAGGGCTGTGCTAAGCAGAGACCCCAGGTGGCAGGTGCATGCGGGGCTGCACTGGCCTTGTGCCATCCTTGTGCCACCCTTGTGCCCCTGCTACTCCGTAAAACGTACCTGGTTTTTAAGCCTAGAAGACACTTTGGAGCTGAGTGGCCCTGCGGTAGTAGGTAATGCAGAACATGCTGGATAGGCCCCTACGCTGCTGATTTGTATCCTGCAAGTACAAACTCACAGTGCTTGGCTCACTGCTAAACCTGTGTGCTCTGCCCCAGTAACACTTCAGAGCAGGGTAGCAGCTGCCTGGAGAAATGCATGTCTCAAGCCACAGGCCTTTAAAAGCTTAATGATTTAAATATTAAAGTCTGTATTTACAGAGCAGCATCCACTTACGTATGAAATTACTGGAAGTTAAACCTCAGCATGGAAATAAAAAGTTTAAATTTGTATGAAGGTGGTTAGATTTTGCATGTGTGAAGGTCTTTGCGCCCTCCCCTCCTTCAGATGAAAGGAACGTGGAGCAGCTGGAACGCTGAGGTCACTGGTGAGGCTCCTCATGTGCAAGATGAATATGTGTTTGTGCAGCAAAACCAAAGCGGTTGCATGACAAGATACCCATAGGTTACATGTGCTGGCCATGAGCAAGCAGGATGGGGGACAGCGCAGTGCCTCCCGGCCCCACTTGTGGCCTCGGCTCCCTCCCCAGGGTAGGGCTGCATGGGGTTGCCGGGTGGACACCAGCAGTAAAGACAGAGCAGCCTTTCTTCCCCTCAAGACAATGAAGTGTTTCTGAGCAAGCAGGGCCTCCACTTTCAGCGAGGTACTACTCAAAATATTACTAAGTTACATCCCCTTCCCTTTAGTAAGGCACTAGAACAGAAACAGCTGTTTCCTTTAATTACCTAAAAAAGTCCTGTCTTTCTTCCCACCACAGACTAATAAGCAGATGCTGAGACGCTGATCAAGTACAGCAGCATTTAACGCTTAGCCAGAGACCGGTGCTCGGCTGCTGTCACACAGACGCAGCTACGAGCGGGAAGCTGGGTCCAACACTGGATTTCACCCAGAGGGCTCATGCAGAAGGAAACATGGAACCAAAGCCAGATCCATCAGTCCCGGGACAGTTCCAGGGACATAAGGAATCTTCACAACCTGCTCCTTATTGCAGCCTTCCTGTTTCCTTTGTCCTTGGCACAGAAGCCCTCGCTCCAAGGCACAACAACACTGCCCACAGCAGAATCTGCAGGACTCTTCCCTATAGACACCACCGCCAGCTCCCTTGGCCCCTGCAGCAACATGGGGCCAGTGCATTCCTGCACCTGTGGATAAGGCGCCACCGAAACCTTCCGGAGCACGCTGTTCAACAGGCGCACGTTGCAGGTGAGGAATGGAAATGTCCATCATCCTCGTTCCAGGAGCCCAGCTCGCACCCCAGGCTCCCTCGTGTCCCGCCGCTCCGGTCCCCGCCTGCTACAACCTGGCGTTGGGACATGGCAGGACAAGCTCCCTCCTGCCGCAGCGGCACCGTGGGAGGCAGCCACGCCGCCGGCTCAGGAGGAGGCGCAGCCCCTGGGTGAGCCCCGTGTGAAGCAGGGAGCAGTGGCCGCCCCGAGGACAGCGCTTGGGCTGCGGTGGCCTTGTCAGGGGCAGCGTCACAAGGGGCTTGCAGAGCAGCACACAGTAGCGAGACGGAGGAGAGGCCAAACGGCCGGCAAAGCCTGGGCACCTCAAACACGTTCACTCCTCCTTCCGCTGCGTGTTCCAGACAGGAGCCGTGAACACAGAAAGCACCAACACAGAAAGCACCAGTAACCTAGCAGGAACACCAAGCACTCACGTGGACGGCTTATTCCCATCGCGGGCTGCTCCTGCAGTAACACGTGGCGTGCTGGGCAAAAGGATTTGTTTTTCCAGACTCCTGAAGGACACACATGAAAAGCTCTTCTGCATCTAGCTATTTTCAGCCTTAGAGCTACGTTCCCCACTTTACTGCCAAGCAAGCAGAACACAACCTAACAGAGCTCAAGGTGATGAGGGGTTTTAGTATGTTCTCTTTTTCTTGTAAAAAGAAACAAAACAAAACAACGCACAAACACACAAGTTAACACACCACTGGAAGGCAGTCCCACTGTTGTTCCACGACATCTAAAATAACCAAGCAGCCGATTGTTTGACTTGTAGCCACAAGTCCTCTCCAGATGCGGCTCTAGATAAGGGCTGTCACAGTGAGATGACTGTGGTGTCACTAGGTACCCTAAACAGGAGATGTCTCCACTGAACTGCTCTGAATCACAGACAAGTCTGACAAGAAAACTAGACGTCCCGGCAAGAAGTGCTTCAGCATAACATCGTATTACCAGACCAAGTACAAACTGGTCACATTCTCATAAAAACAACACGACTTAAAACAACAAACAGAAGGATACCAAGACAGAACACATTAACCCACGAACATTGCAAACCCTGGACCAAGTTATCTGAAGGGCAGGACATGACTGACCTTCACAAGGTCAGTCCTCAGAGTCTCAAGGTTCACAACAACCAGTTCACAGACACAGGCACCCTCTGCTTGAGGGGAAGATGCAGAAGTTACCGGGTGCTTTGGCCTCTCCTCCAGGCCATGCAGGGCACTGTTCTCCAGGCCACCTCGTGTGACAACTGCGCAAGTTCTCAGGACGAGATGCCCACCACTAAACGGACCTGTCCTCTGAGGATAAAGGAGGCTTCAACACACAGAATTTCTCAAAAATTAACCAATTTTGTAAGGCACTCTTTCAACATACTCATTTTCAAAGGCTGTACTTTCACAGAACACAAACACTGTAGACAAAGCCTATTAGAAAATATTCTTTATTAAAATCACATGCACGCACGAGCACACCCTTCCCATACCAACATCTTTAACACCTTTTACAGTCACACACTTTCATTTACCGGTCAGAAAAGCAGCATAACGAAGAGACTCCAAGTGCCAAGGGTTCCTTCCACCTCAGGGCAGAGGCGTCGAGGCAGAGGCCGCCACTAGCCAAACCCTGGAGCTGCCTGGTGGCCTCAGCTGCCGCCGCCATCACAGAGCCACCGATGCCTCTCAACGAATTCCTCCGGGCTCATGTCTGCTCTAGTTGAAAATCCCAGGGTCAACATAAGGATATGCAAGAAACTCCCCCAGTTTGTTGCCTTCTGCATCATAGTGGAGCATTCGAAAACAGACATCGCAGAAGAAGCAAGGATCCTCTGGTGCCAGACTGTCTTGGTTGGTTACCCACCTGCAGGTGGCAAAATACAAGTGCTTTCCACAAAAGCCTAACAGATACACGAGATGCATTTTACTGAAAGCTGGGCATGGGAGCAGTGAACATCAGCGGCAGAGCTGCATGGATCAGGACCCGTGTCCCTACACACCTCCCACCTGGCCCTGCCCCTTCTTCCCAAGCTCCTCTCTCATGTGTGTCCACCCCAACACAGACAGAGCCGTTTCTGCAAACTCATCAAGCCTGCCCAGCAGGTACCCCAACACCAAACAGAACAACAGTTTCCTGGATGCTCCCGTCCACCCTACAGTAACTGAACGCACCCGAGATACATCTGTTTACCCTCAAAAGCCGCAGCTTTGATAGGGAATAGATCTGGAAGCACTGTGAACCAGAGCCAGGCCCATGTGGGAGACACAGGCCAGGCCCAGAGGGCAGGACTGCTGCACACCAGGCAAGCAGCGAAGCACGCGCAGAACAGACACAGAAACACAGCACACAGCACGAGGAAGGGCTGCCATGTCCCCAGACTGCCCCACACAATTTGCAGCAGCACTCAGGGGCCTGGGCAGCTCGAGACCTCCAGTGATTAAAGATGCTCTCTGCACAGATTAGAGCCTGCAGGACAGCCAGCCACAGCAGCTCTGCCTATCCACGCTTTAGCATCTCCCCACATAAGCTTAGTGCTTAATCCTAGTTTTAATTTAATGCATTTACATCACCCCGGACATACTTCCCCCATGCCGTCTTGCCCCCGCTCTGCCCCCTGGCTCCACCTCGCCGTATGGCCAAAGGCTGCGCAGATGGGAGCACGAGCACAGGCACCTCAGGGACTTGCCACGATGGAATTCACTTCCCTGCTTGGCTCTGGCAAGGCCGAGCGAGCAAGATAACAGAGCACAACTGTCCTGGCAGGCTAAGGCAGAGTGCAAGCTGTCCTGCAGAAGAGGGGTCATCGGATGCCTCTGGCAGCAGTTTATCTAGAACGGAGCGACATCAGGGAGCCTAGCTAAGCCTGAAGGACTCCTGCAGTGTGGAATGACGGGCTTGTCTCGCCCTTCAGACACAGCTGAACACCAGGAGGAGAGCACAAGGTTCACTGTTGGCGCTTAGAACTGCAGACAACCTACGGTGCAGTAGCAGACTGCACATAGTTGACTGCACCACTGTGCATCTCAAAGTGCCTTCAAGCTGCATGGCCCAGAGCTCACCAATTTCTGCCAAAGGAGTGGGGGAAGCTACAAGCCTTATAAAATAACACAGCAAAATTGGGAGATTTCAAGTTGCGCAATTCCGAACTTCCCTCTATAGACACACTGGATTTCGTAAAAGCTCTGTAGGCTTCTGGCAAAGGAATATGAATCTTGCATCCTGTCAGCAGGGAAAGTGGAGTGTTTTCTCCATGGAGCTAGACTTTCCAAAGCAAGAAAGTGGCCAAGAGCCTAGATCTATGTATTCAGAAAGAACCCATTTTTCTTTCAATCACCCCAAGCTGTCTCACCGTCAACACTTTTGGCAAGAGGTTCTTTCCAGGGCTAAGGGAGGACAACCTGCCTGAAGACCTGATTATTAAATCAGCCTGAGATCATATTCTGATATGAAGAATTTGGGGTAAAGATTATTTGCTTATCATATTAGAAATCTACACAGACCTTTGATGATTTTTTAATTAGTAGAGGCACCTAGAAAGATTTTGTGAAGACGACATCTTAAAAGGATGTAGAATGCAGCATACCTAGCTGTGTACATTTTGCATACAAAGCACTTCCTTGTACATAACCAGTGTTTCTTTATCAGCAAGGGATAAAGGTTTCTGTCTAGACAGTCATCATGGTGAATAAGCCTTGGAGAAAAAAAGAAAAAAAAAGACAAAATAAAGATACATGTTTGAATTAATCTGAACATAAGTACAGACATTGAAGATAAAAGCACGATTTAGTTCAAACTGTGATGACATTTCTGTTTGGCATCTCTGAACAGAGACAACATCCTGGAACTCTGACTGCCCCATCCTCAGATTTTATGGTCAAGAGCAAATTCAGTTTGTATTAGTAACTGAGAAGTAGGCAGAACATCTACTTCAGGCATTCAAGTAACATATAATTCAGAACACTTTAAATTTAAACTTCCATCTCCTACACAGACTAACAGTATACAAACATTACCAGGAAAGTGTTTAGAGGTTCATAATTTGAAGATCATCTACTTGTGACGCTTAAGCCTTTTCTTGTTTGTGTTCATCTCTGGAAGTACACTAACAAGATCAGGAGCCAGCAGTGCTGCCAGTACAGTGCTAGCAGTAAGCAGACATGCCACATACCTGCTTTGCAGAGAATGTGCTTTCACCTTGGCTCCTCAAACTTGGCTCCTCCCCAAACTGTACTCATTCTGTGCTAACTGGAAAGCAATACTTTCAAGCAGAACAAATGACTATGCTTAAGCAAAAAAGTGCAAGGAAGATTGCTATTTTCTGTGGAGACAGTCACATGCACATGGAATTGAATCCAGAATAAGGTCTAGAGAAGGCAACTGAATAACGTTCAAGTCACTATAACAAACTTTCAACACAACATCTGAAGTTCTTCCACAGAAAGCCTGCCTTCAATGACCAGAGGCCTTTCACAAAGCAGCAGCTTACCTTATATCTGTGATAATGACAATGTGCTCACAGTCACCTTGGTGGCAGAAAAGGTAGGGAAAGCCAATTCTGAGTGACAAATCATTAAATGTGTAGTCTTCCATCTTAGCAGACTGAAGGTTTCCATAGCCTCTGTCATGAGATTCTGACCACTCAATGATTGTTCTGAAAGGGAAGGGAAGGGAAGGGAAGGGAAGGGAAGGGAAGGGAAGGGAAGGGAAGGAAAGGAAGTCTGTGTTGTAAAAGCATGTGTGCGATAACCATCTCTTCTGTGAGGGTTATTATCACTTGTGACAGACAGAGCAGGAAGTGCAGATTGCTCTCAGTCACACACCAAGTCCAGGAAACCGGGCACCCAGCTTGAATACAAGCCTCTTCCACTCCACCTCTTCTAACATCTCGACTGCCTATGGTCAAAAAGCCCATAGCTTCTAACAATACACAGTAGTGTGAGCTACAGCTCCAAATAAAAGAAACCCAAAACTCTTCTCAAGGACCTCTCAGATTTCTTCTTCTCAGCAGTCAATTTCCCTGCTGACTTCACATGAAGTCATTCAGCACATTCTTGAGACTGAGGAAAAGAACAGCCCCTACACAGTAGAGATTTGACCTCAAAGGCAAGCTTCTCCGTGACCATCACAACTGGAGGTGTAATTTAAAATGCCCATGTAGACTTCCTCTATGCAAGCCCCTATCATAACAGAACATTTCCTACTTTCAAAAACAAAGTAGCAATTACAAAATTAAACATCTATTTACAAATCTATTAAACATTAACAGATAGCATAGGAAGTCCACTCTAACTTCATATACTATACTTACTAGTCCTAAAAACATCACAGATAATTTTTTTAAGGGTTAGATTTCCCTTCCTTAATGGTTTCCTATCACTAATGTATATATATACATAAATATGCACCATACCTGCTCAGATCTCTGCACTCTGGGTATCTTTTATCATTATAAAAGATGCCCTCAAAATAAAAGAAGGCAGATTTGTAGAGATCCTGAAAGAGAGAGGGAGGGAAGAGTCTGCATTAGTGTTACACTAGAGTAAACACAAAGCATTACAAAAATATCACAAGAATGTGCACTTTAGGTATCCAAACCCATTCCCATTTACAGATTCCTACCAAAACGCAAAATATTTTGCAAGAATTAAGTGACTGTAAAGTACTGACCAAAAAAAAAAAAAAAAGTTACACCCCATACACACGTTCAGCAAGGTCAGGTCACCATGTGCTGGGATGACAGGGAATTCTTGCTGGCTTGTCCCTTTCCACACTTTCTCCTACCAGTCAGTGAAGCAAGGAAGTTTCACTTGCTTCACCACAAGGCAGCATGTCCCTAGCTATTTCCATTTAAATAAGGCAAAGATGCAAATTCAGCAGGTTGAATCATTTCTCTTCTGGGGTCTCAAAAATAATTCCACTATCCATCAAAATGCACTCCTAATAAGACCACTTGTCACACACACACAGACAAGCTGTTTGTACCCATCTTTTATCTTTCAACAACAACTAGCATTTTATGGCACTTGTCAGCAGTGCCTGGACTCATCCGATTCTGAATCATCTCGAGAAATGGAGTTGACCCTTTAGTGTCTTCTCTGCATGCACTAAGTTCTGCAGTAGGACCACTGTGTAAGCTTCTGTAATAATCTTGTATTAAAAAGCAGGTTCCAAAGTACCCACAATCTCATAAAATACACATCCCACTGAGACAACAAAACCAAGTACCATTCTTTTCATCCATCTACACTGTTGCACAACAACATTCAGAGATTCATCTTCTACTAAAACTAAAAATTAGAGACAAAATGTATTTTTAAATAATACTAACTATATGTAGTTTTGGAACTTAAAAACAGTTACACAACAGCAAGAAGAAACAGAACAGTTTAACATGACAATACATATAGTCAAAAAAGAAAAAATATATAAATATAGACACAATTTAATTTCTAAACCAGGAGTCACTGGTAGCCAAAGGCAAACATCTGTTTCCCATAATTTCCATTTTTTGTTGCTGTTGGCTAAACAGTGTCATAGAAACAAGTTTCCTTGAGGAAGGGCTCTGGTTTTTTAACCCTGTAATTTTACCTCTGAAATGTGCTCTTCCAGGTTCTTCCTGGCATATAAAAAGAATGTTTGGGTTTACTCTATTATTTCCTCAAGATTGAGGCCATATTATAGAATATGTTATCAAACACAAGCATAGCAGAGGGCTTTGCAAACATTTTAGATGAGGCAGGAAACATCAGCACGAGTAGAATCTTGAAGCAGGGAGAAGCCTCACAACAAGATGCAAAAGCCAGCAAGAAACTTTACTGTTCGATTACTTTATTGCATTTTGCTAAAGAAAAATAATGGTTAAAAATATAGTAACAAAATAGTAACAATAGTAATAAAAATGATATAGCCACAATGCAAATCCATCCTGGCTGGGGAAATGGACAAGTTCCCTTCCACAGCATTCATTACTGGAAGCAACTGGAAGTTTAGGGACATGTACTAAATCCATATGGAACTATTTCAAGTGGAATATTTCTGTACAAACGGTTTCTTAGATATTCTGCACATACTGTACATTCATGCAGATTTATAATACATCAACTGATACTAAAATACAGTGAGCACATGTAAATATGAACTCCTGGAAACAGTTACAAAATATACATTTTCCTGTATTTTCAACTGCACTTTGAAGAACAGAGCACTGTTTACCTCTGGCAGAAACAACTTATCTGATAAATATATACTAGCACTTTTAAAATCTGTATTTTCTTTGGTTATATGAAACAAACTTGAATGAACCTCTCAACTGTGGAACTCAAGAGCATTTTGACCAAGTTCATCATAGATGTGCGTGAAACCCAGATATTGACAGGATTACCTAACAAGGCCAAGTGGACCCAGGTTTTGGGCCCCTTCTCCCAATTATACCATTCTGTACAATTACAATATGTACCAGCTTACACAAAAGTGACAGTTACCATTAAGTAATCGATAGAAGAGCATGTAGGCAGATGACACAGACACTGCCTGGAGAAGAAAATTTAAAGTAGCTGGGTTTCCTTTACATCACTAACATACAGCCCATAATTCAGGGGGATCACCATACATTCATTAAGTCAAATCTGATGAGGTTGGTATGTGTCTGTCTGGAAGTAGTCTCTGTACACAAATATTTGGTTTGCAGAGGAACAAAAATGGCAGAGCAAAAAAAAATAGGCAACAGAAAAAGAAATATGAATTATTTTACAGGCTGGCAACTGAGGAATCAACAGACTAAAGAGTCAAATAGGAATGCCACAGCCAACTGGGCACTCAAGCTCAAGACCAATTTTACTCCTCATTACCATAACACAAATGTGCAAAGAGATCTTCTTCAGGTTTGAGCTCTAAAGTGGCAAAAGCCAGAGCATGCAGACACTGTGGCCACAGGCTGAATTCATGACTGTAGAGCACCTGCACAGAGACACAGTGGTAGGAATACATTTTCCCCTGAGATTTGCTCAGACCTTACACTGTTATTCTCCTCAATTCCCTCAACTATAAACCCTAAATACTGCAACACTCTGGCAACTCTTTACTAACTATAGAGAGTCACACAGTTCTGAGCGAGTCTGTGCTTAAAAGCTCTCCTAAACTTCCAAAAATAGTCACCAACTAGAAGGAAGAGAAGGTCACAGGAAGCACCATTATAAACTTCATGGAAATTTCACTCAGGTATTTCCTGACAAATGGTGGCCAGAAATATGGCATGAAGACATTTCCTTCTCTCAAACCCTGCATTATCCTTCAGCCTGTGAGGAGGGATTCTCCATTACATTTCCTCAGGGAACCCCAGTATTAGCAGTCTCTGCATAAGAGATCCATGACCCTTGCACAAAAACAAAACTGACAAAAACAAAACCAAACCAAGCAAAATACAGGAATAGTAGGAACAAAAGAGACAGTAAGCATATTTACACAATTTAAAATTAAAAAAAAAAAAAAGCTTCTCTTACCTTCTACATTTCAGCTAACAAGGTATCTAATCTGTAAAAACAAGAATATGGCACTTCTGCATACCTATATGCTCCATTTGCACTTCAACTGAGGCCAGGGGTGAAACCAAAAGGTAAATTTTGGTTGCCTTTTTTGGTTATCCATAGTTAAATACCCTTTTCTGTGGAGTCCAGGGGTACCATTCAGATCTAAATCTGCCTCTCAGACACTTAAAATTAGTAAGAAGTTGGTTTTCTGTTTGGAAAGAGTAATATACTTCTAGCTACTTCTCTTCTAGACGTCAAGGAAGCAGATCCTACTAAACTACTGTCCTGCTGAAACAACATGTGAATTTTATCACAAAGACTTTTGACACATAAAGCCAACATTCCACTGCAAGTAGTAAATTCAAAGTCATGGTTGAAGCTAAGAACTGCAATTAACGCACACTGCTCAGCACCCATTCTTCATGGCAGGCCAGACATGACAGATTTCATTTACTGTGAGAAAACCATGTGGGTCAGAAAGCCAATTTTCTCAACTCTCTTTCACAACTCACATATCTGCATAACCAGGAAGAGTTGAACCTTGAAACTCAGAACTAAACAACTACTGTTTGACTAGATAGCAGTGGAAAGGTTTGTTCATATTCTTCCATTTACTTCTGCACAAATGAAAAGACTAGTACTTGTGTTTTTTTAAAAAAGAAGGAATGTTTTTTCATGTTATAAACAGAACGGCTCCTTTCTATCAATCCACCCAAAAGCAACAAAATGATCTCCATTATGTCCTTTGCTCAGCAACTACTTGCAAAACAAAGCATGTAAAGTTCAAGTGAGATGGTGAACTTCTGGATTTCTATTCCTCTAACATTTTAGAACATACTTCAAATAAAAGTCTGTACACAAGAACTTACTGCTACTAGCATTAGCTTCCAGTGAGAGCACTTGACACATCATCAAGAATGCTCCAAACAGGTCAGCATGGCAATGCAGAAAGCAGTTAACTGTGGTGCAGTCCACAACCAAAGTCAGGCAACCTAAATCTAGCACTGAAAACAAATCCTCTCTCCCTCTTTGGTATGTTCTTCAATTTCCCCATTCAGGTAGGGTTTTCAAAAGTACAAGTTCTTACCTTGCTGATGTGCTCTGGTGCTTGGTCTGGTTGACTGCTGAACTCACCACCTATCTGGAGGTCACTGACGCAGGAAATAGAGTCTCTCAGCTCAGTGAGATTCTGACTGCCCAGTACAAGGACTGTCTGATAGGGCTTGTGATCTTTATGCTACAGAAAAAGAAAAAACAGTTTATGAGCATCAAAAAACAAACAATCAAAAGTAAGCAATCTTCAGAAACACTCCTCAGTGACCACCTGGGGTCATTAGCAGTGCTATAAGGTCAAGATCAAAAAGAGCATCTTGCCTCCGTCTTTCTTAATGCAATTATGGAGTTCTCTTGAAGCCCAAAAGATTCTACATTCCCCACAAGAAGGTGCATAGAAGAGAGGAAGCTCCAGCAAACTTATTTCATATGCAGAAAGAGTACTTTATTTTTCATGTGTTACATGTTTTGAGCCTTCTGTGAAATCAAGGAACTGCTGAGTAATTATTACAATAATTTCTTTCTGTAAATTGCTTACAGACAAAGAAAGCCATATTCTAATACAACCTTAAAAAGTTACCATAGTTTAAAGGTCTAACACACTCCTTCAGCAGTCTTAACTATTTTTAAGGGCTTGCATCCCCAAGCAACTATCTGAGTATGGAAAGGCATCAGAATACAATGCAGAGAAATCAGTACTAACCTTCTGAAGTATGACAGGATAGAAGATATTCAGAGTCAAAAGCAGCTCTCCCTCCTCAACTAGATCTACTGGATTGTCTGGTCTCTTTCCAATTGCGTAAGACTCCTGGAAAAATAAAGATATGCATACACATCATATTGGCAATTGTTAATACATCCCCCAGATAAAAGCTTGAGAAACTCTGTTCTAATGTTTGCTTTTCAACTCTGTCTTTGACTAGTCTTCTGAAATGACAACAGGCTAGTTCTTTGAGGATGGTGAGAGAAGAAACTACCGCAATTGCGAGGTGAGGAAACTGCCACAATTACTCCATTCACTAGCTCTGGAGTAACTGAGTTATTTCCAGGAATTAGAGGCAGCTAGCCGTGCCTCTGCCTTGGAACCCAGATGCAGCCAATTTCTACCACTTCATCCAATGGATGCTTCCACATCAAAGAGAGGATCACAACTCCCACCTTGAGAAAGACTAACTTAGAAACTAGCCATAGGGTGAGGCTAACAGAAGTTAATGCAACATTGTCTCTTACAAAGAAAGCTGGACATACTTGGAGGTCTCCATTTTTTTTCAAAATCCAAATTTCAAACCCAGCACTGCCTGCCACAGAGCCATATTTTAAATAACAACTGAAAACATTTCCATCCTACTCGGTTTAAGGCATAGCTCCAGCTGTGAAGATGAAGGAGAGTACTATTCTGTGCCAGTAACAGTTTCCTATTATTTCGACAAAACAAGAGAGAATGCTGGTCACAAAAATCTCTCTCACAGGTACAAAGTGTCCTTAATAACAGAAGTGTGTACTGCCGTTTGGTATCAGTGCAGAAATATAAGTACTCTATCCTTCTGCGGCCCTTTCTTAGCATGAACATACTTCAAACTCATGTTGGTTACTGTTCGCATCCTATGTCACACTGCTTGGTCACATCTCTGGCACACAAACTGGACACCACAGCTTCCTTGAAGTAACTGCAATAACTGTCCATACAATAGTTCTTCAGAAACAGAAATAAGACACTATTCACCGAAAACCTGGGCCTCCAAACTGTTGAAACATGATTGCACATGGCAGATCAGGAAAGCATAAGGGAAAATATTTAATAGTCAAAAATTATGTCCCCTTCTTTCCGTATCTCCTTTCCTACCTTTTAGAGCAGTTTGTGTCTCTCTTGCTGAAGCAATGGACTCCAGAGCCTGTGCATTTAGGAAGTTTTTTTTACTTTTTTAAATCTGGAATATCTGGCTTTACTGGTTTTGAAGAAATCTTAAAAAAAAATCCAAAATGAATTCTCAGGGGAAGATCACTGAACTCTTAGCACAGAGTGGCTCAGAAACACGTGTTATGCAGCTCAGAATAAGGAAGTTACATCACCATGCCTCTACTGCTTTACTGTTTTCTTCTTTCATCTCTGTGTACCACAACCATTTATATCTGAGAGCTTAGACTTCAAAATAAAACTCTAGGAGCAAAGACACATGCATTTTGCCTAGCCCCACAGTATGTTCACCTAATATTCAGTATGCTGGATCCCCGACACACTGCTCTGGTAGCAAACAACTAGTAGAGCAATAATGGGCTGGAGCTCCTCCAAACTACAGTTAGCACAAACAGATTATAAAAGAGGAGTTCCTGTTCCTAAAAGGTTAATGTGGACTACCTTTCCGTAGAGTCTCCCTAATTCTTGTTCACTGCCTGCAAAATCAGTCTGCAAGACAACATACAGATTCATGAGAGAGTGAGGAAACAAAAGTGAGAGGAGGTGGAACTTTTGAAAGAAGTAGCAACCAGAGGTTGTATACTGGCTGCACTGAATTGTGATGAAATCTTATCAGATGACAAGTAATCTTACCATCTCATAAGCAAGTGTTTCTTGTCTGCAAGCCCGATCCACAATTATGGTTTCTTCTCGCCTCTCTAGTGTCTTCTTTCTAATTCTGAAGGGCAGGAACACAGAAAATAATATATATTAAACAGTTTTATGCACTAACAGTTAATCTCTATGCAAATTTTCAAACACAGAAGCTATTAAAAGAGCAGAACTTCTGTCAGTCTTAGTATGACAGACTATGTTGTGATACTGTCTCCAGACTCTAGGGAAACCTGGTGGTACAAAGATTATAGAGTCACCTCCTCGTCTCTTCAAAGGGTCACACAAATTATTAGGCATCCTTACAACACTTGTCCAGAAAAACAATAAAATCTTACCCAAGCAGGTTCTCCTAGAAAAAAAAATTATGCTACTTATAAGGAATCCGTTTCAACTGTTCTTCCCTATTTAGAGGTATTCAACCCATGTTCAAATACAAAACAAGATGAAAAAAATAAACCTTCTGGGCCTCAAGGCATTGGTACTTTTCTGGTATTGAAATCAGAGTATCTGTTCTATGAAAAAAAAGCTATCATACATAGAATATCTATTATAATAAATACATTTAACCACTATATACTGAGCTCACTAACTTCCAGGACAAGTCCTTTTACCCTGAGAACCTGCTGTAACTTTTCACTGACATTGATCACAACCTTAGCACATACTTCTTTACATTAACTGCAAAAGAACTATAATTCAAGGTCAATAAAAGTAAATCCGAATTGGCCAAGCGTAAGTTTAGAGCTCAGTAAGTAACATAATTTTAACATGGCTCAAACTACAGAAATAAACCAGTAAAAATTAATGAATTCTACTAAGAATAGGGACAAATACAAAATGGCAGCTTTAAAATTTATACTTTAGATGTCTTAGTGTAATTCTGTGCCAGTAGGAATAACAGCTTACAGCCTTGTATCACAAGGCTCTTGGGGAATCTCCCTTACACACTTTTGCGAAGTTCCCTTCACCGTGCTCCAAATTTAGATGCTATTTCAGAGGTATCTAGCACCAGAACTCCCCAATGCTGTGTATTGAAAGACTTCAATATACAACAACTACTCTAGAAAAACACTTTAACACAGACAGTATATTCTGTATTTATCACCAAAACATTCCTAAGTAACATTAAAGCAGAAGGCTAATACCAGTTATCCCATCAAGAGAAGGTGGTTTTGATCTTAGAGTATTTCTGGAAACTGCTTCAGAAGGCATATCACTACTTGGAAAGTGAGTATGTGATAAGCCACACTTTTGTTATTGGATGGGTTTGGTTTTAAACCGGAGTTCTGCCAGGGTACCTTAACAACATACCGCAAAGTTAGTAGTGTGCTGTCTTGAGGAATCACTTCTGGGTCCTTTTCTTCATCAGGAGGCATCAACATATCAACACTAGAACAATAAACAAATAATCTATTAAACATTTTTCATAATTATAATCAGTAAGATAGACTGAGCAAATTTTATCTTTATTTTGCTTTCTACTTCACTACTTAGTGAAGCAGAAGAGCTCCTTATAAAGCTGTAACAAGCCCAGTCCAAAATATGTGACAAACACTTCCCATATTGTAGAAGCATCACTTCTCTCTCTCAAATCTTATCCATCTACTGCAAATTTCTGATGATATATGGAAGAATACATTCATCCCACAAAGCAAACTGCATAAGGAGGTAGCATTCTCACTGAGTAAAAACAAAGCATAATGAGCATAGGTAAAGTCACTTCATTTGCAAATATATTTACTGGATTAAGGCAGTAATTTACACCATACTCTCCTGCAAGAATTAAGTCAAGGTTTAAGCAAAAGTGACAGGACTAGCTTTCCTTGCACCCTTGCACTCCTTTTTCCACCGTCTTTTGATACTTTTGATACTTTTCTTCCTTGCTGTTCATGCATCTGCACAGGACTCAACCAATACAAACTGAAACTAACAAGAATTTTTTGGTCCAGTGCAAGTCACTACACAATGTAGGAAGGATGTGTAGAACAATCTCTTTTGGCTGCAGCAAAGACCAAAAGTGATCACACTAACAGTAGGTTTTCTTAACATAAATGAGAATGCAACTTCTTATAAAAATGCCACAAAAAATGAATCATTTTAGACATCATATTTGCTTTCCCCATTCTTTTAATATTATAAAGTTCTTCTAAACCATTTCATAAACCACTTAAGTCTCTGAAGGCTGATATAATAATACTGATGTTTTGCAGAAGTATATTATCTTTCTCTTCAGAAACGTGCAAGGTATTGCTAGCTCAGTGACAATAGTCACTCTATATTAATAAGAAAAGGACCTTGTCTTTGTAACTTATAAATTGTCAAGAAAATACTATTTGAAATAAAGAAGTTTCTACCATTCAGACTTGGTCTGTTCTGTCCCACATTTTAGGGAGTTTTAGGGAGTATAATCTATTATTAATATAACTTACAATTTTATAAGATGAAACAAATGAAACAAATATAATTATGTCCTTCAATTAAACAATATTAAGTTAGGTAACAGTATCGCTGCAGCAATGAATAAGATCTAAGAGTAAAAGTACATAAGACTATACAGTAATTAAGAAGTTTGGAATCCATTGGTCATCAAGCAGAAGTCAGACATAATTTTAGCTCCAGGTAGACAGCCTACTTCTCATGATCCAACATAGTCACTTTAAGATGGATTTGTTCTTATTCCAGTATTTTCTTACTGCCAAACAACTAAACAAAAAGTTTTAACCTTCTTGTCTTAGAATTGTAATCCAAATGGAGAAACCTTCCTCTTCAGCTAGTGAGAAAAGAGATTATCTTTCAGATGTATCTTTTTAGAAGAAGCTGTGCAGCAACTAGTAACTAGTTACAACCTCTTATTAAAAGAATCAACCTTACTCTCGGATTCCCACTTGAGGAACTAAAGGCAGACTCAACTAAACACTAAATTGAGCATGGACTGAACTCTGCTGAGGAACAGTAAGACTGGAGAGGAGTGTGAGTACAAGGAACAGGCAGCAGACCCTTAGATGGGGCCGTTCTCCAGATCAGTGACATGAGCTGCCAACCTGGGTAATGTGGCTCACAGCACACTGGTGGTAGCCAATTAAAAACAAACAACCTGCCCCCCACCAGCTCACTCAGACTTGCTTCTCTAATTCTCCCTGCCTGTTCACTTCAGACCTGGCATTCTGCGGACATCTCTCTCCATTCCAACAAGCAGCAGGTTATGTGCAAAATGTGAGAACAAAAATTACCCCCTGTTATGAAGCTGCACTTGCACCAAAGATGTCAGTCCCCAGGTCACCATTACACACCAGCAGCAGAGCTTACCATGCTCTCCTTCCCACACGTCACCACCTCAGAGTGCGGATGGCACCCCTGGCTATACCTGCTCAGTCTCACATGCTCCAGCCCTCCTGCCCAGTGAGCAGTTACAGGAGGACACGATGTAACACAGCATGCAGGATACTTGTCTCCCCAGTTCCCTTGCAAGGACAGAACTGTAGCTGGAACAAGTAGAATCTCCCGCTGGATCCCTGAGAAGTCCCACAGACCCTAGAGAAGCAAGACACAGATAATTCTGCCCCTGGAAACTCAGAACCCTACACAGATTAGATATGCAGCCTTCTGTTCATCTAGTAATTTATGCTCTACCTCATTAGAATACACTTTGAAACCTTGGAAGGCTCTTTGCAGCAGAGTCCCTCTAGAGTAACCACTGAGGTCAACACAACCACATCACTAACACCTGGTGTGTTGCCCTGTGGTTTTCCAAATGGAAAATACATGCCAATCCCTTTCGAACACAAGACAAGGCATTAGTTTCTTACACACAACATATTAACCATACATGATACAAAATCTGCAACCAGGCATAACTTGCTTCCGACAGTCACAAGTATTCCATGGTGACTCTGCAAAGACCATCCCATAAAAAAACTACTAGAGTAATCCCATAAATCAGTGTACTCAATTAGGAGTGAAAGCAAAAAAAAAAATGGTAAAGACATTAACCAAAATATTTCACAGACACTAAGGTGAACTGTAAGAAAGTGATGAGGAACAACATTTTATGGTTGGACTCGATGATTTTGAATGTCTTTTTCAACCGCAACAATTCTATGATTCTAACATTTGAAGACCTCACTTCAGGAAAAAAATGCAAAAATAGCTCTTTGAGCAAGAAGAATCATAGAATTGCATATTTTAAGGTTAGGAATAAAAAGCCCAAAGGTAAATTTAAGGAAATCTGAACTAGGAAATGAACTGCCACTGAAGCATTTAATCATCATGACTTAATCTTTCTCAGAATAAGCACCCCAGTCAGCCTTCTCAGTTTTTAGAAATTTACTTAGAAAGTGCTTTAATATTTTGCCTGATGTTTCCCTGGTAAAAAACATACCGTTTATACTACCCTTTTTATTGCATATATTTTAAGGGCAGTAGTTTCATTACCTTTAAGACACTAATACTGCAAGATGCTAAATACTAATACGTTAAGACGCTAATGCTAGCTTAATGCAGCTTTATAACACATCCCTAGAGATATTTACAACTACCTCTTCTAATAAAACAAGAGGGTGAATTAGGGCTGAAGTGGAATAAGGTACCTGTAAACCTCACCTCCCTTGACCTACTTAAAATCCACACTGATCTGAGCCTAAGCCTGACCTACATGTACACAACAAATCACTCACAAGGCAAAAGAGAATAATAAGCAAACAGAACAGTGTTCTTATCAATTCAGATACAAATGAGCAAATAAGGAATTTTTCTTAGTTTCCTGTACTCTGCTCAGTCTTCACAATGGGAAAAAAAAATCACTGCCTCGATCACAGCCTGTTGGGACATACAGATAGTTAAACACTATTCTGTTTCTTTTCACTGGAAAATCCTTTATCAACAAGAGCATTTCAATGTGTATTATGACATATGCATTCTAACCAGGACTTTCCACACATTTAGAAACTATACATATTTATCTATAAATACTTGAAAACTTAATCTTGATTTTATGAGATTCCCATAACCCAGTGCAATCTTTTTCTAAAACATATCTAAGAGTACACAGCGTCCCATCTTTCTTCTACCCAGAGGAAACCTGCTTAACTTCCAATAAGAGTAATTCACAGTCAAAAAATAAGCTTTTGAATCAACAATGTCTTCACTGCACAGAAACCACAATGGTGTCAACAATGTGACCCAGAGACTCCATGGAACAGATCTCGGAATAGCCCAGTACTGCCATCTCTTCCAGTACAAATACAGACAGCACAGAGCAGAGAAGTGAAAGTGATCAGAGGCAGTGATTTGAGGCTGGCCTGTGTAAAGAGAGTCAAGAGACTAGGACTATTTAGTTTGAAAAGCAAAAGCACACGGAGATTAGGGATTGAGATTTCTAGCCTGTGCAGGGGAAAGGTCACACCAGGATGTGCAGCTTTATCTTCATTCTCCTGTAAAGCCAGCAGACAGCTGCCAGATGACTTGTTCATTCCTCCAGACAGATCCTCTGACACTTTTTTTCCCTAAACCTTTCCACCATACAGCACCACTTTTCACTATATATTCAGCAGCAAGCACATACAGCAGACAAAATGTAGCAGAAACAGATGGAAGGAAGTAGAAGAGAAACTGAAGTGATGAAAGTGAAGAGTAAACAAAGAGAAAATCAGACCAATATTCAAGCAAAAATAGCAACAGACATGATCAAGTAGTAAGATTTCTGAAGATAGTCATTTGCAGCAAAGGAGCAGTCAGGGACTACACCTACACTACACCTGAAAGCCTTATAGGATAATCCCCACAAGTGCTGCCACATCAGAATCTTCCTTGATGTAAATATCAGCCTTCACTTTTAGCAAACCTAGCAGTGGTAAAAAATGAAACTGCATACACCACAATCCCAGTCACCAGAACTGTGACAGCCAAAGACCGGTTTAGTTAAGCTAGCGTTAAAAGAATTAAGAATGTGTGGCAAATCTTTCCCCCACAGTGAAGGCAAGCTGTAATTCACCAGCTTGTAATTCACCAAGTGGTGATTTCTTTCTGCCTTAAAAGCACCTCTACAAGTCTCAACTTATGAATGGCTTGTTAAGTTATCACCACACATCACTCGCCCATAGGCTCAGACATCAAACTTAGAGCTCTTAGCCTTCTCTTCCTACTTCTACTTCTTCCTTGCCTCGTGTTAAAGAAACAACTATTTCTGAATCTTTTTCTCCATCTCCTGACGTATCATTATTATTTAAATAAACAACAAATATCAACTTTTTCCAGTGACTAAGTTTCCTAACTTTAATATTACTGGCTTTATCACAATATCATAACATTGCTAGAATTCAGTCTGATGTACAATCATCCCATTGTTTGGGTTACAACTCCGAAAGTATTTAGGAGGATGTATCCACTGCATAACCTCTGCACTTCCTTGTATGTGTCACACATGCAGTCAAGGAAAGGATGGAAAATTCATCAAAAAGAGCTCAATGCAAGGTGTAATTCTACCTCCTGCATAGATTTTTCCTTCATGCTTCACATCTGAGATTAAGCTCTTTCTATTCAGTACATGAAAGTGAAAAGCTTTCACCTTGCATTTGAAATAACCAGCAAATATTCCAGTGTCTTTGAGATGACAGTAACCAGGGGGCAAACACACCCAAAGCCACACACATAGCAGCAGAAGCCTGGCACACCCTTCTTAGGGATGAGCTACACACAAACCACCAACTGCGATGCTTTCTGCATGGCTTTCTGGGCAAAATCTGGCTTTTCCTGCAGGCTGAGTAAGATGAGACGATTCTAACAGTCAACCTGACTTCGGTTTCTATAGCCTTTCTGCTTTAGCTCGTTAGCTCCTGCTGCTTTAGTCCCTGCACGGTTCTGACCCTTCTTCGTCACTGGCCTGCCACCCACGCCGCGCACAGTCGAGCAAGGACACACGGGAGCCAGGCTTAAACGGAACGAGGGTTTTCCCTCCGCAGCCCTATCCCTGAGCAAGGCCCGGGTGGGCAGCAAGAGGGCCGCGGGCCTCGCCGGCACAGCGCGTAGCTGCGAAGGACGAGGTAGGCCCAGGTGTGTCCACCTGCGCGCCGACCCCTCTGGATGGGACACGGAGGAGCCGGGGGTCCCACCTGCACACGGCGCGCAGCTCCGCCGCCGTCTCCGCCGCGCAGCCCAGCTCCGCCGCCACGGCCTCATCATCGTCACCACCACTCTCCTCCTCCGCTGCCGCCAGTGAGAAGTCGCGTGGCCGCAGCCGGCGCCGCCAGCAGCGCCGCAGGGCGTGCACGCGGAACACGCGCGTGTAAAGCTCCGCCGCCTCGTAGTCAGGCGCCGCGTTCCCTTCTTCCTCCCCCTCCTCCTCAGCCGGCGCTGCCGCCGCTGCCGCCGCGATGCTGCCCGACATGGCCGCCCCGCCGACCGCCCGTCCGTCCGTGCGCGCGCGGGGCACCCTGGGAGACGTAGTTCGTTAACGGCCGCCGGGGGCGCGGCCGTTGGGCTGGGGATGGCGTCGGCGGCCGCGTCCACAGGTGCTGCTGTGCGCGCAGGGTGAGGTAGCTAGTGCCTTCCGGCACAGCCTGTTCGAGTGTTCTCGGGAACAACCGTGTGGAATGCACCACCCTCCTGCTTTTATTGTGCAAGGCACTCTTCCGTCAAACTTTATTAGAAGATTGTATCGTTTCTTGTACCCAAAGAAGTGTTGTTCTAACGTCAGGAATTTCTCCGTTGGAATAGCGTGACAGAGCTACCAATAGTCACACATGCTAAGAAAGAGTCAGAAGTAATTCTGCGCTGATCCGAAGTGGTAAACTTGCTGCATAGGTCAGCTGAACTGCAGTTTTGCAGATGGTTAAAGCCAAAATAATCTGTTACGTCTCTAAATACTAAAATACTGTTCAAAGGGAGACTCTTGGTTTGGAGGAACACTGTGAGTGTGAGATGAGAACTCAAGTTCATGAAGGAAGATCCGGGTCGTTGCAGCTGTGTGGACGGGTAGGATGCCAAGGGCAGAGGCAGATTGTGTGAGACGCTGGCCTGCAGCTTTGGGGAAGGAAAATAGATATCTAACCAGGGAAGAACAGAGATGTACAGCCCTATGATACAGGAACGTGTTGTGCTTCATTTACCTTTATAACCTTTCTAATCACATCCACAGTTCAAATGTATTTCAGGGTTGAATTGCTTCCTTAGCTCTCACTTAGGGCTGCTTCTAATTACGATTATTCATCTTTATGGAAGTTTTGCCAAGCTTCAACTCCATCTTTCCTGTCCTTGTTTACACCATTACCTATCCATTCTTCATCTTTCATATGATACCTCACAGCTCTGAAGGAAGCTCTTGATTAAGGGTTGTCACCCTCATTCCTGTTATAACCTCCCTGAAACCTACCAGTTGTCCCATGAGGGATTCTCACCCCAATTTCACAAACCACACCTGCCTGTTTATTTTCTTAGATGTCATCTCCCTTTGAAGACACGTTCTGTTTATGTTATTGACATACCTCTCTCCTCAGTGCACTTGCAACATCCCCTGAAACTTGAAAACACCCCATCACTCATGTGATGTATTCACATCTAGCATGGGTGTAATGGGATTATGCTCACCTATGGCACAGTGCTGCAATTAGCAGGTAGGAGCGATTTGGAAGGGATTAAATCTCACTTTTCAAAAAAAAAAAAAAAAGAGTTTTGTATGTTTAATATTTAGAGAAGAGCTGCTGGTTTCAAAAGACTTGTGCAGAAGATCAAACACACTTAACTGTGTGGAACCCTATAGCTGTATTTGATTGTAAAACTATATGTGTATTCTCAAAATTTCTCCATGTGAGGATGGTCCCTGCTAGTGGGAAGTGTGATTTGGAAAAGGCTAGAGAGTGCTGTGCTGTGTGGATTGGTCCTTTACGGCTTTTTGGTTAGCTACATGCTATGAATTTCCCTCACTCCTTTCATCTCTCCGTGATAGTTTTCATTTTGTATTAATTAAAAACAAACCAACCAACAAACAAGACTATTAGATTGCTACAGATTTAAGTTTGAATAAATTTCAGCCCAGGAAGTAGTTAAATTGAAAATATCAGAGAAGAAACTTTTGAATTTTATGTTTTCCGTTTCATTTCCCAACTTCAATATTAAGAAGTCATATACTTATAAACCAACTCTGCTCAATCCAAATCCTCTTAGGAACAAACAAAGCTATTTATTTTTATAGCTTGGAATTAATCTGCCCTTTATATACTTGGGCACAAGCACATGAGTATTTCAAGCTTTTTAGAGCTACTTATTTTCTCTGCTAGACAGGAATCAGTGAAGTCAGTCTCAAAGTGAAGGCTGTATAAAGGACTCGAGCTGCATAAATCAAGCAGGTATTAAGCAGAATTATTAAGTAAAGAAGTGCTTAAATTCAAGAAGCATTCAGAGACCATCACTATTAGATGAAAAGTGGAAATGATGTTCAAGAATCCTGGAAAACAAAACAAAACAAAAAAACCCTACATACATATCTCATAAAGGGAAATAATAACCTACATTGCTGCTGAAGTAATCAGTCTCTATTTTCAGACTGCAGTTGCTCGTGAGATATTAAGATCCTGATTTTTCAGAGCTTATGCATGCATAACCTCAGCTACAGTCAATAAACACTGCGGATTCATAGCTCTTCTGAAAGCAGGTCCTAAATGGTCCAGGGAGTCTGAGGAAAATTAAATGCCTTAGTTCCAGCTAGTCTTTCACCACAAAATGACTCTTCATCCTTCTTTTGATTCAAGAGACCTTGGAAGCACATACATATTCATTATAGCTAATCACATTGCCCTATTCTTGAACAGTACTTGTTCTAACAGACATAGTCTTAAAATGAAAGGGTAGCTTTGTGGCTTAATCATAAATCTGAGATTTTATGCTATTTTTAGTCCTGACTCACATCATTAAATGTAGAAAAATCATTTTATGTCCTCCAGGCTTCCTACTGGAGCTAGAAATGTCATCCTAAAACACACTACTAAAGGAGTTTCACGAGACTTAAAAAAATATGATGTTTGAAGGCAATTTTTTTTTATTATTTTGAGAAAATATGTTGAACATTATTCTATACGCAGTACTTTACAATCATCTCCATATCTCACAGAGTTTGAGCTGGGTGGTGTTGAGCATTGTTTCTTGCTGTGCTTTATGCAATAACTGCATCAATGCAGCACTATAGAAGTGGAGAAAGGTTCCAAGGCTGTAATTTCATGAGATGGGGCTCCAAAATTCCCTGCTTGGTGAACAGAAGTCCAAAGCTGTGATTATCTTTTCATCTAAGACTCTCTTAATAGCAGCCACTACCATCTTTCAGTGTCACACCTGAACAGGAATCATCCATTCCTGAAATGCAGCTAAATATAAGGGGAGAAAAAGTAGCTCATATTATTTTTATATTGAAGAAAGAATGCATACCCACTTAATACACTCTTAAAGGATCTTTATGTCTAAAAAACATGCTATATAAAAAAATGTGCAGGCATTTTGAAAGTTGTAGTTTCATTGGAAATGTATTTTAAATGCCATTCTTGGATTTGGGCGTATGTTAGGTCTTTTTTGCCCTCTGGTACAATTTGGAAATGAAAGGTGCAGGATATCAATAGTCACATGTGGGCTTGGTGCTGTATTGCTAAACTCCCAATTAGAAAACCTGATGTGTTTTTGACATCTGTGCGATAAGGAATTCCATTAATTGATGAGGTGGTTTGCTACACCTTAGAGAGGCTTCTGAATTTACTATATTGTGCCTAAGTATCGTATTCAGGTATACTACTAATTTTCAGGTGTACAATTAATTTTCTTTTTGGCAAAACAGATTTTTCAAATTCAATTGAGAAGGAATGTTATCAGACACAATATATTAAAAATACATTGGCAACAGGAGAGGATAATGCGTAAATTGACACCACACATTGATGCAATGGTGCTTTTTACCAAATCAAATATGCCACTTAATTAACAAAAGACTAAGAAAAATTAAGCCACTACAGTTTTACACAGGAGATAAAACAATGTGACAGCATATGAGATTTTCTGGGATGGGTGATCCTGCACTAGAATGATTTATTACTTTGATGATCTAAATTGCCAGTGTAATTGTATTAAGAGCTAAGAGGCTATCAACCACATTTTAAAACCACATCTTACAAACCACAAGCTATTTGTTTTTCTATAGAAGTATTTTCTACTTAGAGTATGCAAAGAATAATGAAATACTAAGTAGGACTGCAGTTGAACTTCTGATACATCATTTCCTTAACAACTTACAAAAAAAAAAAAAAAAAAAAAAAGGAGTTGTAACTTAGCTATAAAACAACAGCAAAAGAACTAGCTTTCAGCTAACTTCCATTGAAATTGGAATAAATAAATAAAATCATACACCTGTGAAATAACAAGGTGTTTAAATGAACTGATTATGTAACTGCAATTAACAGTAATTTTTTGCTATTATTGTAACAGATCTTAATCCTTACACTTTGGCATTATGTCATAGATGAAAAAACAAATAGAAGAAAGAAAAGATCCTGAGAAGAGGACGATTTGAAAATAGGCATAAGTGTGTGTCAGCTGCATCATTAACTGAGGAGAGGATGAGCTGAAGGAGGTGTACTCACCATTCCAGAATGGCTACTGTGTCACAAACTTGGGTTTTTTTGCTGTGCACCCAAAGAGGCAGATAGCCTATCAATTTTGTTGTATCTTTCTTACCTCTGACTCTAAAATCCAGCTACTGTTATTTTAAGGTATGCTCTTCATCTGACACAAAACAAAGTATTATTTCTTAATTTGTATTTTTCCAAAAGCCTTAGTCGTGAGCAAGGACCAGGCATCTTGCCAGGTGCACAGAAGAAAAATACAGCACAGAGGAAAGAGGACAGATTTAACATAGCCAAAGATGTTTGGTTGAGTAGGCCAACTGTGGTGTGTCCTTTGGCCCAGGGTGTAGCAGAGACTCTCAATCTTGATAAACACTTTGTCCTTCTCTTATATTTAGTGCTATCTTCATTGATTGTCCACAGAGGAAAGGCTGAATTGCATCACAGCAGTAATATTTGTACTAGCTAAAGGGCTCCCCATTAGCCCAAATAACGGAACACTCTCCTGCTCTGTTGAAAGCTGCCCCTTGCTGTGCCTGGGGGAGGAACTTTGAGAAAGTCAGTATGATCGCTTCTGCCAAGTGGGTCTCCACAGCTGGTTACCAGAGATGCAGTTCAAGGGAAGTACTGGCAAATTTAGGGCAATACTCATACTGAAAATGATAGAATCCAGGAAAGTGCTTGGAGCAAGTACTTGACCAGTTCTTATTTTCTTTGCACTTTAAAAGCATGCAAAATGTGCCTTTTTGCCACTGACAGAGCCAAGATATAAGGCTAACTGGATGTGTTATATTACCTGCTATGCCCATGTTTAGGTTCTTAAGGTACTCAGCTCACTGCTTATTTGTTTATTTAAAGGAAAAGAGTGAAGAAAATCCTAACCCTTACCGTATGCCTTTCATCATCATTAGTACTACCCAGGTCAGACTGCAGGGATTAATTGCCTTATCCATCTACTCAAGGAACATCCGAGAGAGTGTCAGAGAGCTGAAGAAAACAGGAAGATAGGAAAGTGTTTCTGAGTTTTTGAAGGTTCACTTTTGACATTGACTAATTTGTCTATTGCACAGAACTTGTTATTTATTCTGGTGATATGATTTATACCATAACAAGCATGACAGAATCTTGCATCCTGTATGGCACTTGAAATTATGATATAGTGACACAGTACCCATAAGGAGTTCTGTCAACAAGTCAACTACTCTCTCTCTTAATAAGCACTAATAATGCACAAAATGAGATCTCTTGGATATGAAGGGTCTATTAGGTCTTCTGAAAAGGTAGGGACAGTACAGAATACAGTGCTTCCAATATACAAACAATATTATATTCTGCAGTGTGTATATGTGTGCAAAGACTCACCTTAATCTTTTGAGGGTTTTGCAAAGACCTCTAGAGTCAAAGCTGAGTGCTGCAAAGAGTGAGATAATGCTGATGAGGCTGGGAGGACAGCACTCTCTGTCACAACATATTCTGCGGAGAGGATCTGACCTCCAACCATGAAGATAAACAAGTGCACTGCCCAGGGCCTTTTCAGTATTACATAATATCCAGATAATCACAGGCAGAAAATCTCCAGCTCCTTTGTATAATGATTCCAAATGGGTCGGCAAGACTTTCTGTAAGTACTTTTACTACTATGGATCCATAAACATAATTTTCCATGCTGTTGATTCAATTTCTTTACAATAAGAGTTGGGGGAGGGAAAAAAAGTATAAGTAACAACTTTGAAAAACTCTGGGATTTTGTTCAGCAACCAATATGTAGCCTTCTCAGTGTTCTTCTCTGGACTTCCAGCCATATTCTGGTTTCCAGTCCATATCCAAATCTCTCCATGGCCCAAGCTAATTACCTCGCTAATGACACACATGCCACAACGGCATTCCACTCTGCTAGTAAAAATGTCAGCCTTATGAGGCAAACAGACTGTTCATGCTGACAAGTAAGCTAATTTGCAATTTGCTCCTCCAGAACAGGATACAAGCATATCACAGTGTCTTCAGAACAAAAATGCTTGTAAACCTCCTTCAACGAAGGCTTCCCACTCTATCAGCCATATCTCTCATCTTCTAAATGACACCCAGCTGATAGTGACAAGAATGACAAGAATAAAACATGTTTCTTTTTGTGTAGGCATAATTCAGAGAGGAACACGAGGGACAAAAAATTGGAAGCTATTCCTCTAAACACATCTGTTGAATGCCAGTGATGATAATTGCTAGTGATTATTCACTGATTGCTAATGCTAATCTAGATTTAGACATCCCAAACCACAGAAAGGCTGGCAGTTTTTCCCAATAGGTGGGTGCTCAGGCTAGAACTTTAATTTTAAACTTCCAGCAATCACTCTGAATAAAGAAAAAAACACTATTTATTTGCTGAAATTTTCATGTGGTTTTACACTTACTTTGTGGACACATAATACTTCAACTTGAAAAAACTGAACTCAAGGAAGCAGAAGAGGAAGTATTTCCTAAAGCCTATTTGTAAAAGGATATCAGATGAAGGACAAAATTATTTTGCTGGTTGAAGAGCATTAGAATAGGTCAAAGGAAAAAGGAAGTTGCTGTAATTCATTTGGACCCTGTAAATCATGCAGCATGAAAGAAAGATCTGTTGGGAGAGATCAGATCTTTTATGGGAGCAGATGGTATAGCTGGAAAAAGATGAAAAGCTTTCAAGCACACAGACCATTCATTAACTGACAACACAGATGGATCAAGCTTGCAGCTAACTACAGAAGAGTACTGCATGTGTGAGCAAATATATGTATCTCTCAGACCTCTTCAGAAAAAAGGCTGGTTAACCCTCACCTCCAGATTCTTCCTGTTAGAGGCTTATTAAGAATGTTTACAACGCATTCATCTAAGTCTTAGAACATTTTTCCAGTGCTGAAAGGAATAAGCATCTGCTTGGAATCTAAAACAGGACTGCAGAAATCATTTGAAGACAGATTTTTAGTGCTTTAGGGAACTGTTGTTGTTGCTGGGACAAAGCACTGACCTTACTCAGTGCAGATGAGGACTCGTGTCAACAGAAGGGAGAGTGCAGTACGCATGATGAGATGCACTGTTACAGGAGCCTAACCAAAATATAGAGAGCATCCTCTGAGCTAGCCCTTGCACTGCTCATGCAGGTAGGCTTTATAGGTGTGTGACAAAAAACCTGAACATTTAAATGTTGTGCTCAAAAGTTACTTCAGTCTCTTACAGATGGTATTTTACAAATTAACATGGCTTAATTTTATGAGATTCTCCTCAGCTAATTCAATGTAAACCCTATCTACAAATATTTCACTAATAAATCTGCATTCTGGTGAACAAACTTATTTCAGCTGATTTCAATTCTGCTCATGCCGTTTTTAAGTGGATGCTCTGATTAAGCTGAAGAGGAATTAATAGGAGCATGGCTGCAGATGTTTTGTGTCCTCAGAGAGTGCTTCCCTTTTGTTACTCAAATACTGATCTGGCTGAATCTGTGTTGTCTTTTCCGTGGCTCCCAGGCTGTCTGCTCTCCCTGCATTCCCAGCAGCAACTTGTCCTGTGCACAGCAGCTGGCTGAGCCTCATCCTCTGTCACGAGGGACTTCTTATATAACCATGGTGTCCTCACCCTCCTCTGAGGCACCGACCAATTCAGCAGGATGGGGAGGGAATGGACAAACCTGTACTGTCTTGTGAGCTCTCTTCCTGTGATCTCCGACATTTCCCAGTATGGAAACAAACACTTTGTGAAACAGGAAGCCTTCAAACGCGTGGGGAGGATGACTCTAACACAGAAGATGGATTGGCAGCATTTTAGCTATGCCTTGAGGGGTTTATGTGATGAGGACGCAGGTTTAGGTGCTGATGCTGCTCCTTGGGAGACAAGTGAATCCTTTTAGACTCCTCCTAGCTGCTATGAGATACTAATGCCACTAATGTGGCTTGAGGGACCTAGGATAGGACAAGAGAGTTCTGATCACCTACACTGATCACTAGAGTCCTCATCAGCGTAGTTCTGATCACCCTACAGCTCCGAGTGAGAGGAAGGTGTAGTTATGAACCAGGAATAATTTGGCAATAAGCACACTGACCTTTTCAGGTAGGCCTCTCTGTACACAGACCTCTCATAGGTAGGGAGTGTAATTCTAGATAATTATATAGTCTCACTCATCTATAGAAATATTTATCAAAACAACAGTCCTGATGGCATCCTGCTGAAGCCGGCTAGTCTAGTTATCCCATATTATGGGACTGAAGCATGGAAAGACTGGCTTACTCACAAAAGGTCACTCAGTCAGTATGTAGGCAGTGGAACTGGAACTACTCAAGCGCCAGTCCAGCTTCAGTTTCCTAACCTTCCTATCCTTCCTATCCCTTTGTGTCTTTGCATATGGCTGGTTTGCAGTCCTCTGAATTTCTATGACTTGTGGTAGCCTTGTGCACCAGCTAGCACCCATAAGATCTTCAGATCATAATTACCATGACACTGAATCTCCTATTCCATCTTCACAGCAAGATTTTGAAACCTGCACCTGCAGCTTATTAGCTCTCAGTAAAGAAAGCAAAATCAGGCACGCCATTCTTGAGTTTTAACTCAATACCTCCACAGTGCATTTTAACTCAAAATTGTACACTAATACACAATGTTTTATTTTAAGGATTACAGAAAAATACTTTTCTGTTGAATAATCTTTGCTTCACTGGGAAGTAGGAAACCCACAAATAAATGCCTGGCTTCTCAACATGACCTATTGTTGCTTTCAGCCATCTGTGTTTATAGTAAGAGCTTGCCTACATGTGTTAATCTGTAAGTTGTACTAAAAAAAACCAAAGATGTTTTTTCTCCTGTTTTACTCTACATTAGTGCAATATCAGGATATCTCCTCCTGGATATAAGTATCTATACAGATTAAATTTTAGGTATAAACAATTTAGCAGCTCCCTTAGCCAGTGCTATGAAACTGCCTTTAAGTTATTAGTAGTTGAATGTTGTGCTCAGTAATAAAAGAAGAATATATTAGCTCACTGAAACATCCCTAGATCCTCTAGCAGTGTTTGTATGTTCAGAATATCATTACTAGTTAAAATGTAAAGGAAAAAAAATTCTGCAGTGTATGAGGGAGTTTTGAGTATATTAGTCAGGCATTTGGGAACTCTCCTTTTTTTCTGTCTTAGTTGAACTTAGATTGTCAGAAAACCATCTTTATGACCACGCTGAAGAGGAGCAGGTTTGGAGTAAGCGGTATTCATAAACTTGTGTAATTCACTAACAATTCTGCTATATTACGTATGTATTTCTGAACAGGATTATGTAAAAAAAATAGAAACCTCATTTTTGCTAGATGTCACTGGATTAGAATAGATTTAAGATAAATTAGAATTTAGAATTTTTTAAAATATTATATTAAAGATCATGCTCATATTCCAGGTAACAAAGAGGAACACATTAGTGGAACATGTAAAGCACAGATGCTTCTACTACTTTATGATCTCTGGGACAATAAAATATTAATTTGTGTATCTTTGTTCAGCCTGTTGTGTATATCTAACAGATAACCTGCTTCATGTGAAGGAAAGTTCCATAGATGTTGCAAAGGCGAAGAAATCCCTGGCAATTCTTGCATCACAGTACTGAATCGCAGATGCAACTTCTACAGCAGCCTTGGGATTGCAGCAGCCTTGGGGTTGTGCTGGCACTTCTAGTTATTGCACAACCTTTCTCCTATTGTCAGAAGACTGAGAATGTGAATTGTTGCTGGTCATGGAAGCCAAGGCTTGTAGTGCCAGGGATCCGGAATGAAAATCAGCTCTACCACATGTGGAAATGCATACGAGCTGGGAAGCAGGGCACTGCTTCCTATAAGCCTCTGTTCTCTCTCTTTTTTTTTTTTTCTGAAGTCTAATGAGATTTCCTGATACCAACTACAAATACACAATATCAAGTATCTGGCTATTTCTTGGATGCTTCTTGTGCGAATTCCTTAAATTCATGTAATGGTAACTCCTCTCAGTTTATGGAATCAATGCTCCCTGAGAGAAGTATTTCTTGTCTAACAGACCTGTTGAGAATAAAGCTGTATGAACCTAATGAAATGTGACAAGTGCTCAGAAATTACATGAAATGATTGATTAAATATAGCAAATTATGCTTCAAAATTTGAGGCATATATGATTTTCCACCTCAGACACAGCAATGTGAGCAAATTATGATAATGACATCTGTAAGACTTACAACACGTTAGGTGATAATTTTTGCAATGGTGAATGAGAGGTAAATTTATTCTCCCACCTTTTACGGGGAAGTTACGTTGCAGTTTCAGACTGGTAGGTCTATATGGTGGCTAAATGACTGAACATTCAAAGCTCATGGTAACTTTTCCATATCTCAGTACTCTGAGAGTGGTTTTAGCACACCATGTCCTGGAACCTTGCTCATCTGCTTTTGTCATGTGAGCATGTTAAAGACTTCACAACATCTAAATGTTAAAAATCAGAATCAGGACATCTTAGAATATAATCTGTCCTCTTAGTAAGCTTGCTTGTTCAGTTTTGTGTGTTACCATGAGAGTTGCAAATATTATGAAAATATTATGTCTTGAGTGCATCAGACTTAATTTTTCCTATGAGGGGTAAATTTGCTGTATAACTGATTAGAATCCCAAATCACTTTGTTCCATAATGGTTTCAGTGAGGATAGTCTGTGCTGGTATGACTTGCTCAAGGACATAATCATCAGATTTCTTTTTTTTTTTTTTTTTTTTAGAACACCTTTGTGTTCCAGCTCTCCTGTTTCTCAAGTAACAGATTTTCTCTGCATCTTTCTGTTTGACAGAGCACTTAGAATCCATTTTCTTCACAGCTTGTACACACTCTAGCAAGTTCTGACTACATCCACTTCAACATGTTTGTTTTTTTATGTGTGCATGAACAGAATTTTCCATTTGACAGGAAAATTCCATGAGCAGTACAGGAAATTATTACTCGGTAAATATCTAACCTTAGTTTGATGTTTTGACTTCTACTGGACTCGAGTCACATGGTGCTCAATTAAATTAATCAAGCCAGTATTTCTTCAGAGAATTTCTTCTTACTGCTGGCAGACTTATCTATCTGAACTCCATCCATCTAGAAGAATATTTCTTGTTTCATGATTAGATCAAATCAAGGCAAATGTACACCCTTAATACAGCATTTTCCCCATCAGATTCTGTTTGTAGACTACAGTCAGTGTAGAGCAAAAGCAAGTATTTCTGCAAGGAGCATATCCACTGGAGAGCTGTCTACAGGACATAATAACTAATTTGAATAGGAAGCCCTAAATTAGCTGTGAGAGGACCCTAAATCACAGAATCATAGAAGGATTATGGTTGGAAAAGAGCTTCAATATCATGGAGTCCAACTGGGAGCCCTTCACCACCCTGCCTGCTAAACCATGTCCCTAAGTGCCTCATCTACACATTTCTTGAACACTGCCAGGGATGGTGACTCCACCACTTCCCTGGGCAGCCTGTTCCAAGGCTTCATCACTCCTTCCATGTAGAAATTCTTCCTAATGTCTGACCTGAACTTCCCCTGGTGCACCTCCAGGCCATTTGCTCTTGTTCTACCAGTAGTTATTCTGGAGAAGAGATCGACCACCACCTAAATACAACCTCCTTTCAGGTAGCTGTGCAGACTGATGAGGTCTCCGCTGAGCTTTCTCTTCTCACTAAATAACCCAGCTCCATCAGCCACTCTTCATTAGGTCTGACCTCCAGTGAGGGACCCAAAGCTGAGCACAGTATTTGAGGTGCAGCCTCACTAGGGCCGAGTACAGCAGGAGAATCCCTTCCCTGGTCCTGCTTGCTGTACTGTTCCTGATAGAAACCAGAAGGCCTTTGGTGTTCCTCACCACCTGGGCCCACTGCTGGCTCATGCTCAGCTGCCTGTTGGCCAGCCTCTTCACATCCTTTTCTCCTGCACAGCTCTGCAGCTGCTGAGCCCCAAGACTGTAGAGCTGCATGGGGTTGTTGTGACTGATGTGCAGGACTCATCATTAGGCCTTGCTGAATCTCATACAGCTGGTTTCAGCACATGGATCCAACCTGTACAGACCCTTCTGTAGCGCCTTCCTGCCCCCAAGCAGATCAACTCTTCCTCCCACCTTGGTGTATCCTGCAAATTTGTTGAGGCTGCACTCAATCCTCACATCCAGATCATCAATAAAGATATTACAGAGGTCTGGCTGCAACCCTGACCCCTGGGGAATACTGCTTGTGAAATAAAGTAGGTGCTTCTGTACAGTACTACCAAACCACTCACGCTGAGACACCTTCCTGAAGTGGATGTATGTGTTCCCAAGTTCCTCCATTTGGCTTGCCAACTCCTTGATCAATGAGCTACTACCAAGTACTATGGAAATTTTTGATACAGAAAATATATATCTTTGACTCTAGTGCCTTGAAGACCCTGAGAATTGCTGCAGACCAATCTAGCAGAGCCGCAGATATGCTGAGAAGCATATTAATCTGGGCATAGTACCGTGCTAACATGTCTAATGAGCTTTTGATTAAGAGTTAGATCAAAGACAGCCACTGTTGAGTGTGAGTGTGGGCAAGGCAAGTTCATCTATGCTTGGTTGTACTCTAAACCTGTTTATTTAACTGTTAAAATAAGTATGCACATTTTAAAGAAACTGGTGAACTGAGACTTGTGTTTTTCAGACTTCATGTGGCTTGGATGAAATATATGAATTATTTTAAATTCAAGACAAACTCTAGAAGTACAAACTATTTCTGTAGTCTGTAAAAAACTCACTTTATTTAACAAGTTATTAATTAACACTCTTCATTCTAATAAATACAAACAGTAGTACAAATCTCCTATTATTCTTAACAAAGGCAATTTCTCCATTGGCTAAAATGGAATTCTGGAGCAAGATGAATCATATTCAGGATACCAGAGCTCTTATTAAAATGCTTTCAGGTCATTTGGCACACAAGCAAAAGATGTACTGAACCAGCCTTGTGTTCCCAGATGATACACTGCATCTCAGGCTTTTTTCTGATGAACGTATGACCGAGCTTCTGTCGGAGGCTGCAAAGCACAAACACATCCCTTCTCTATCAGCAGCAAAATCTTCTTACTCACCAGATGGAGTCAGACCTATCACTACAAGTAGGTGCTTCTGAAAACGACCAGGCCTACATGACCACAGGAAAGGAGCGCACACTACTATCTTACAGATCTTTAATTTGTTTAAAAGAATAGTAGCTTCAATGTGTATAATATAGGGAGCATTTCAAGTAGTTAAAATAGAAATAAACAAAATGAAATAAAACAAAATAAAATTTCTAATAATATGAACGGCAAGCCTTTGGGTACAATTTACCAATTGCAAATTGCTGCCCTATGATTAAGCCATGGAGTACTCTATTTGAGATATGATTCTTGCTTCTGTGTACATGGGAATGAGAACACTGTTGCGTATGTGTGGCATTTCAGGTTTGGGTTTTCTATTGGGGGAAGGGAGGTTGCATTCAGGCATTTTCATTCCCTAATGACTTGGACATATAAGAACCATCTGTTCACATGGTTCAACCCAGAACATGCTGTTCTGAGTGAGATGAAAGCATAACACAAAAAAAAAAAAAAATCAGAAAAAGAAAAAACAAACACAAGACATAGCAGATATTTTCTGTTGAACATAATCATAAAAACTTTTGTTAGTAAGGCAAAGAAAGCATCCATCAGGCAAAGTTAGCATTTTTTTCTGATAGAAGTACAATATATGAAGAAAACACACATGAAAAGGATTCAGCTAAATAAATATATTGCCTCAAGGGATTGATTATGTGAATTACGAGAAAAATTACAACTAAACTGCTCCATTTCTTGAAGCTTGTAAAAATATCACATGACAGTAGGCAGTATAGACTTGCTATTGGAACTCAGAGGTTTCAAAGGGAAAAAATAAGTCAATTAAAAATTAACCTTACTAGAAACAAAAGCAGGGAGAAGGGATAAAAGGCAGGGTGGAAGGTGGGAAGGACGGAAGGTGAATGCATGCGTGCAGGCTCGGGAGTGAGAGAGCTGCTGGTGCTGGGTCTGAGTGGCGGGATGCCAGAGACAGGTCAGGTAGATCCTCAGCTTTGTTGTCAGAGTAATGGAAAATGCAGTGACTTTTAAACTTTCTAAGAGATAATAAGGGCCTAGCGGGGTTGTTGTTTTTATTCTTGGTCTTATTGTTCTTAACTCTGCATCTATCATGGCTTGTTGATTCACTGACATATTATCTTCTCGAGTGGGACTTGTGAGTTGTCTTGCTCTTGTCGTGAGACAAGTGAGCTGTCTTGCTCAGAGATATATGTTTCTGAGGTCTGTTGGCCCTTCCCTGATAAGGTATACCCTGGTATATATCCTGGTATATGCTGTAGCACAAGCAGTTCAGCCTGATATTGAACCTGGCCTTGCTTTCAGCAGGCACGGATGAGGTGATCACCCCAGGTCTTCCCAGACCTGGAGTATTTTGTGGCTTGCCTGAATCTAATACTATTTTTCAAAATTTTTACGCTGCTTGTGAATTGTGTGTGACACACTTCAAATTGTGTCACTCTAAAAATAGCTTGACTCCACGCTGAACAGGAAGGATATGGTGAGAATGTGTTGGCGGGTTTGCCTGTGTAACTAGGACAAGAAAACATAACCATTCTGAGTGACACCTTTGAGGGTTTTATGTCTTAAAGAGGTGACAAGGGGTTATATTCAATAATGTAATACTTGCCCACAATAATGCAATATAGCATTATTGTAAGTTACAGTTGGCACCTGAAGAAACATTGCCAGAAATGAGAACACAAGGACTGTTTGCATATCTGCATTGGTAAGAGTGCTGGAGGTTGACTGAAATATGAAGCATTGCACTTATATTGCCCTCATTTCACTGGGGACAATTTATACAACCTGCTGCATGTGCAAATACATGTGTCAAGTGATGGTAGAGGTAAATCACCCTACTTTGTCCGAGGACAATATGGGCCTTTCCATGGCTTCAGGAAAGAGGCAGGGCTTCCCTATGTGGAGGGACTTTTATTTTTGACATCGTTTATGATTCTGTTTATGTTGAAATATCCATTAACTATTTCATCAACCTTCCACTAATGTTTGGTAGGTGAGCAGAGCAGTTCTTTTTCAGCCACTATAGTATTGTCCACATCTTGGTTCAGTGAATGGGGGGGAATAAAGCAATCTTGACTGAAAGAAATGGTTGTTAGTCTTCAGGATGGTTTCCGTTTTTCAGTACAGAAAAATAGTGTGGATGTGTGAAACAAGGTATTGCGGTTTTTTAAAAGCTCCCAATGGAAGTTTCTTTACTTCCAGAGAGTCTTCACTTCCAGAGAAGGATCTTAATGGGTTTAATAAACAGGATATAGATTAAAGATAGAAAACAATTAAGTCTAATATATCTACACTTTAAGCTTTACTTGGGCCTTACATCTCTATACTCTGCAGTACTTGAATACCCTATGACAGCCACGCCTCAAGGCCAAGAGATGCCTTGGATCTTGGATGCATTTTGTATTTCTTTCCACAGAAGTATATTTTGCTTCAGTTCCTTATGGCATTCTTGTGGGCGCTAAGGCCAAAGAACAGACTTTGAGGACACCATCTTCCCTAGTGATTGCAAGCACTGTGCTTGCTTGCATAGAGGGGCTACTGTGAGCCTTGCTAAGCTCTCCTTCTGGCTGCTGTGGGAAAACAGATGCGGGGACTGAAAGCTTTTATTTCTCCTGGAGGCCAATGTAAAATCTGAAACCTGCTGCTTCACAGCTGGCTTGTGACGGGGTTGGTGGAAAGGCAGGAAAATAATCTGTCCATTTTATTAATGTATTTTTATTCATGTCATTTTATTCATGTATTTTAACTGTGAAGGGGATACTGCTGCTGCTATAGCACTCTCTGAATTACTGTATGAGCCACATACCAGCTCAGTTGGTGGGAAGGAATTTCAATACTTGTGCCTATCAGAAAGAGATGTTGCTTCATTTAGTTTCTTATCTAGAGACGGGTATTTAGGGCAAAAAAAAAAGACAGAGAAAAGTGGTGGGGCGGGGATGAGAAAGAGAAAACGAAAGAGAAAGCAAAAGAGAGAAAAGAAAGAGAGAGAGAAGACAGAGAGACATAGAGAGAGACAAAGAGAGACAGAGAAAAACAGAGAAAGAGCGAGAGAAAATAGAGCAAGAGAGCGAGAAACGAGAGAGAAGGAAAGGAAGGAAAGGAAGGAAAGGAAGGAAAGGAAGGAAAGGAAGGAAAGGAAGGAAAGGAAGGAAAGGAAGGAA
>PTEX01000026.1:2302699-2380815 GCA_003342815.1 Eudromia elegans
CGGCCCGTGGGACGCAGCGCGGCCGGTCGCAGTGACCTCGGGCCGCGGCGAGCGGAGCGCGAACATGGCGAGCGTGGGCAACGGCACGGAGGAGAGCGGCGGCGGCGAGGAGGTAGCGCGGGGCCGCGCCGGGCGGGCCGGGGCGCTCCTACCTGCGCGCGACCGGCGCGGGCGGCGGGGCGGCCGCTGCTTCCCTCCTTCCCTCCCACCGCCCCGCCGCGGCTTCCCCCTTCCCTCCCGCTCTGAGTTAGGAGATGAATTTTACGTGGATATAATTCATTTGTTTTGTTTTTCGGCTCCCCACCGCGCGCCCTGCGCCGCCCGGGCGGCTGCCGAGCCCGCGGCGCGCGCGGAGAGGGGCTCCCGCACGGGAGCGAGCGCGCGCGCTCCCTCTGCGCGCTGCTCGGCTTGGCTTGGCAGGGGAGGTCCGTAAGAGCGGGCTGGTCCGGGAGCGCCGGGCAGCGCGGCGCCGGGCAGCGGGGCTCGCGGCAGCGGGCGGCACCGCGGCCGAGCCCCGCGGCGGCCGAGCCCCGCGGCGGGAGCTGACAGCGCGGCCGGCGCGAGCAACAGGAGAAGTTTGCCGGGAGTATCAGTGTGCTAATCTGCTCCGGGGAAAGCAGCTTTCGTGCAAACAAACGCACCTCGCGTAGGCGCACCTGAAAAACGCTCAGTTCGAGCTGCAGCGTGCAAAAGCAGCATAAGGTTTTTGCCAGCATGAGCTCCAAAGAGCTTCTGCCTCCTGTCCTGGAGTCTGAAGCAGTTTCCAATGGGCTGCAGTTGGTGGAGGAGAGGGCTGCAGTTGGTGGAGGAGAGCACAGCTGCCTTCCCTCTGGTAAGGTGTCACCTTTAGGAAAGGGAGGTAAGAGCCTGGGATCAGCAAACATCTGTTCCAGTCAGTACTGTGCTATACAGCCCAACGATTTCCGTCTGATCCTGGGTAGGTTTAGTCACTGCTTCTGCTTCTCTAACAGAAGTTGTCTAGACCGCTGCCCTACAGGTTTACCACATTATATTTCCTAATAACCTCTGTGTTATTTCAGCACTTCAGACATGGACAAGTTGTCCTTTAGCGAGTTAAAAGAAGTGTTGCCATTGCGAGGGCATGACTCAGGGAAGCTGAAGGACAAAACCGATAGCTCCTCAGCCGTCTCCTTGTAGACAGCAGTGTTGTTAACCTGCAACGTGGCAGGTGGGAGATCTCTGCTCCAGATTTAAGTGTACTCGCTAAGTACTGTAAGAATAAAACCTTTTAGTATATATCTTTTTGCTTTATAGGAGCGTCTCATACTTCTGTACGTATCTGAAGCTTTGAAGAGGGGTATGCTAAGCTAAACCTTGAAGTTGCTCCTATTTAATAGGAGTTTGACTAACAGAAAGACTGCTTGTAGGTTGAAGTGCAGGTAGCCTCCTTACTGTAGCCCATGAACAAATTTGTAGTTTTCATTTTGCTTCTTCTTATGCCAGGAAGTGCCTGATACCATCTGGTTTTTTTTGTTTTTTTTTTTTTTTTTTTTTTTTCTGACTTATGTCCTGTTGTGGGCTGTGGCTTGCCAGTGGGCCAATGTGTTTGTGTGCGTTCCTGGGAAAACGAGCAGTCGTTAAACGCCAGGCGTTTCCTGTGTAATACTTCTTGATGCTCAAGTGTGTGTTGTTGACCTCTGTTAGGAAACGTTTCCCTGGATGTTAGGTGATCCCAGCTCTTTCACCACCAAAGTGGAAGTGTATACACCTGCACGGTGTCCGGCTTGAACTAGAGGTGATGTGCCCATGGCACTTGGACCGCTGGGGTTGTCTTTCTGAAATAAACACAACATTGATTTCTGCCGACTAAAAGTAGTAGCTCCTCAGTAACCTGATATTGGGGTTTTGTGGAACAGGTGGCAAATCTAGGGCAGAGAAGTTCAACTTCTGGGCAAAGTAGTATCCCCTGAAGAAGAGCCACTGAAGAGTCCTCAAGCAAAACTTTAAGCCTCTCCCCCTGCCAACCCCCCCTGTTTAAAGATTACCTAAAATAGTGGGCCAGATCTGCTTCTCTTTAAGTTCACTCTGTGCTGCCCTGGTTTTTCAAAGTCTTAAAGCCAGCTTAATTGGTTACTTGGGGATCCATTAAATAAATAAAAAAACAACACCCTTGTCCTTGTGTGTATGAGGGTTGTGGCCAGACAAAGGATCATGGTCAAGAAGTATCTGGTTGCTATAATAATGTCTTGTTTGGCCACAATCAGCTAGGCCAAGGATTACACCCAGAGCTGAAAGTGATTTAGTGGCCTTGCTGAGGTGGTTAACTCTTAGCTTAGCTTAGTTTAAGGACAACTTGGTCAGTTCAGCTAATTTGTGCTTTCAGCTTTAAACTAGCCTATTAATGAAAATTGACATAAAGAACATCTGGTGTTGCCCTCTGTAGTTTTGTAAACTGCTCTGAGAGAGGTATAAAGACCTAAGGCTGGCTTTAAGCTTATCTTCAGAGCAAGCATTGGAATGAAACAGGACTTTTCATGAGTTATGTTTAAGTCAAAAACTGTTTGGAGCTATTAGGTACGCAGCCTGGGTACTTTGTGCACAGCAGCAACAGCTTACTGCAGATGCTCCTTGGGCTTGGTTGCACCAGCCATTTAATATAATAATGCGCTGAATCTAATCTGAAGAACCTTGCAGCAGTTCTCTCACTAATGTATGCTCTGAAGACTTCTAGCTGGTTTTATCTGATAACTCAGATCTGAAAAATAATGTCTATAATGAGGGAAAAGCTGTTGCAGCTGCACTCTCCCCAGAGATGTTGAGAACCTGTTACAAGCCACCCTGCACCTCTTTCACCTTAGAAGGTGCAGGATTTGGTAATGTGGAGCTAGCAAAAGATACTGAATGCTCTTCCTTTCATGAAGGATGATTATATTTGTAAAGCTTGGGTGAAGGACCTACAATTCAAACTCCCTTTTTTTCCAATTTCCTTCAAGTCTCATGTTTTGGTGTATCCACTGCGTCGTTTTCTCCTGTTGTTGTTTTGACCCCTCCAAGTTTCACAGCACAACTGCATCTAAAACAACAGTCAGGCTCTTTCAGCAGTGCAACTGGTGGAAAAGAACCAAGGGAAAACTAATCATATACAATAATTTCTTTTTTTAAGAAAAAAACACTGAAGTCCTTCTGAAGAACAATATTCCTAGTTTTAAATAAAATATGCTGTGGCTTTGACAGAAATTTATGATATAAGCAGGTTGGTTGTATTTATTTTCCTGTTGGCCAGCAGTTCAAGGTACGAGTGCCTACTTTTAGGTTTATATTGCCGCTGTTGCTTGTAGATGATTAATTTATTTCCTTTTTATACATTTGATTCTTACCTGGTTTCCTAAAGCTTCCTTCCTTCACCCTTTGGGTAACTGGCCAAATTTGAAAGCCAGCCAGATGCCAAAAATAAAGTTTAAGTTTTTATCAGTTCGCTGGGGAAGAAAAGGAATCATACCTAACATCTTTCCATTGAATTTATCTATTGACTATTACTTTGTCTTTATTAGAGTGAAAATACAGGGAGAAAATACAGGGGAAAGAGAAATATGAGGGAATGGAAGGAGATGAGGTTACGAGGTTGCTGTGGTTATTGACTTATCAGTCAATGCAAACTGTAGTAGAGCGTGTTGATTTGCTGGAGTGCAGAATTTATGAAAGAGATAAAGCCAAGTAGACAAACTGGAGAAAAACTATGATCGGGCCACATACGATAGAATAAATGACCTTTTTTTAAAAAAAAAAAAAAATCTGAGCTAGTAGTGCTAAACTTGAGGGCCTCAGGGGGCAGGCGTGACTGGATGTGAAGTGACTGAGTATTTGTTCTTCAGTAAGAACACTAATCTGCTATGATTTGTGAAGGTACAGATACATGTTAAGGAGGTAAAGCCATCATATTAACTTCTGGGACAGAGAAGTATCTCTCAGGAGACTTCATTTCAATCTACTGTAATTTTTCTTAATTCTATTTTCTGATTTTTTTTTCTTAATATATGTTACAGTGTGTTTTCCACACAATATATGTGTGTTTTACACACGATGTATCTTCTGGTTTACTAGGAACAGTGGTATACTTGTTTGGAAACAGAAATAGTGGAGCACTGCACTTTTTTGGAAAAGAGCAAAATCTGTCAGCTTTCAAAGGCAGATTTTGGAGCTGAATCAGTGGCAGTCGATGGATATGTTTTTTTTATAGCTCTAGTTACAGACAGGGTCCTCTAAGAATCTTGTGCAACAGGTGGATGGATGTCCTCTCAGATAGCTTAAAACAGGGGAGGGTTTGCCTATGGGTGCTGGTAACTTCTTCCTGCTTCTCTGAGGTCCCAGAATATATATATATATATATATATATATTTGTGCTTATATGTATATAAAATGTGACATGCAACTTTTTTTTTTGAATAAGCTGAATAATAATAATAATAATAATGAAAGAAAAAAGCGGAGGAGGGAAGGCTGTAATGAACATATGGTTTACTACGGCCTCCCAGGCAAGGAGAAAAATTGGAAATCATCCTATGTACTACATAGAGAGAAATGTCTTTCCCTTCCCCCAAATTTTTTTTTCCCTCGTGCTCTTTGTATATTATTAATTATTTTATCTTTATGCTGTATTATTATTATTTCCTACTTTAAGGGATGCTTGAGAACTAAACTTTGGAGACAAAGCAGCTTATGCTGAGTGTAAGTGTGTGACTTGGATAGGAAGAATAGCTTGATCAGAACAAGATTCATTAATTTAAACATGATATTAAATTATACCTAAATCTGTACCTTGTCTAGATGGAGAATCCTAGCATAAAAAAAATGTGCAGCCCTGGAAAATCCAGTTAAGCATATCTACCTGTGTACTGCTAGGTGACACCACTGAAGTAGCTGGCTGCGTTCTACTGAGCTTAAACGAAATCTGGAGAAACAGAGATTCAGCAGCTCCTCAGTGTCTGTGGCTTTTAATGTTATTTGGATTAGAGAGCTATATATGGCTATAGCTCCCTCTATCAGTGGAAAATATGGGATTGCTTGTGGTTAGTCCCTTTTAAAAGGTGGAAGAGTTAGGTTAATACTTTGCCAGGCTTCCGTATTTCACTAAATATTAATTTTATGGAGAATACAGGCTGAGCTCAAAGGACATTAACAGTCATGTAGTTAAGTTTCAGAGCTAATGTATTCCTGTCTTTGGTGCCTGCTTACTGAGGAGTGCCAAAGTCGAAGGCAAAAGACTAGGCCTTTGGAGTCCTCTTTTGCGAATAGTAGAATTTTTATCTTTCAGCTGATTCAGTAATATGTTTCGGGTAGAAGCACAAAATAAATGTGGGTTGTTCTAGCAGGATGTTCATCAAGAAACAAAAATGAACAGTTTTCTCCAAGTTACACAGATCAAACTTGAACTGTGAGGACTGTATTCTTAGGTAATGCCCTGTGCTTTTCCTTGTCCATGTTTCAGAATTTTGGAGTGGAAAAGTTTGTTTTAATTTGTAACTGCCTTCTGCCTCTACTTTAGCTTTTATCCTGAGTTTATGTGTATAGGAAGTCAGGAAGCAAGTATAAACTACCTGTTTTCTGTTACAAGAGCCATTTCATAGCCTTTTCTCTCAGTATTTTATGAGATTCCATAATTGGTGTCTTGCGTCTTTTTGTAGCTTCACTTAGCGATGAGCTAAGTGAATACGCTGGTCATTTTGCTGATAGAATTCCATCTGGACAGGAGCTGTTGGAGAGAGTGTATAATTCAGTGTGAGGCAGTTGTTTGGGGGCTTTATATTGAACCAGGTACATGATTTAGCTTGCAGAGTGTCGCTGAAGGCAGCTGCATTGGCATAGCTGAAGAGGCGGTTAAAAAGAGCACAGGAACCAGGATTAGAGGTTGAGGATTAGGAAGGAACTTCTGTGTTTTCTCTGTATGGCTTAAGAATAGCAGCCATGGGATGTAGTGTAGGGTCAATTTTAGATATTTTTTTCTGGAAAAAAATTTCTCTTGGCTAATGGGAGCTTGTGCTGTTTCCTTGAATTTCTGCCGTTTTTTCTGTGTAAGCAGGTCCCTCCAGTGGCCCTGAGAAGGTAGCTCAGTGAGTTTGAAGCTAACTTTTCCAGCTTTGCTTTTGCTAGCTTTTATTCTTATTTTTTTTTGTGCTGCCATCCAGAGGGACCTGGACAGATTGGACAACTGGGCGATGAGAAACCTCATCAAGTTCAACAAGGGCAAGTGCAGGGTCCTGCATCTGGGCAGGAATCACTCCAAGCACCAGGACAGACTGGGGACCGACCTCCTGGAGAGCAGCCCCGCAGAGAGGGACCTGGGTGTCATGGTGGATGACAAGTTGACCATGAGGCAGCAGTGACCTTGTGGCCAAGAAGGCCAGTGGGATCTTGGGGTGCATTAAGCAGAGCGTCTCCAGCAGGTCGAGGGAGGTGATTCTGCCCCTCTACTCAGCCCTGGTGAGGCCGCACCTCGAGTACTGTGTGCAGTTCTGGGCTCCCCAGTGCGGGAGGGACGTGGAGCTGCTGGAGAGAGTCCAGCGCAGGGCTATGAGGATGATTAGGGGCCTGGAACATCTGCCCTATGAGGAAAGGCTGAGAGAGCTGGGCCTGTTCAGCCTGGAGAAGAGAAGGCTGAGAGGGAAACTGATTAATGTATATAAATATCTCAAGCAAGGGAGTGAGGAGGAGGGGGCTGGCCTCTTCTCAGTGTTTGCCAGTGATAGAACTAGAGGAAACAGCCACAAATTGAGGCATCAAAAGTTCCACAGGAACTTATGGAAAAAATTCTTTCCTGTGAGGGTGACAGAGCACTGGAACAGGCTGCCCAGAGAGGTGGTGGAGTCTCCTTCTCTGGATGTCTTCCAAACCCACTTGGATACAATCCACTGCTACATGCTCCAGGTGACCCTGCGTGTGCAGGAGTTGGACTAGATGATATTTAGAGATCCCTCCCACTTTAAGGATTCTGTGCTTCTCATCAGAGGTGATATTGCTGATGTATCTTGTTTGGTGTTTGCAGTAGCACTCGGCCATGGCAAGGAAGGTGGAGTGGAAGCGGAGACTGCTGCCTCTGGAAGGGCAGGGGAACGTGGCCTGTGTCTCACAGCATCACTCGTCTCTGAGACAATCTTGACTGAAATCATTAAGCTGTACACAGCTTTTTGCTCTGCAGTGACAGCAATGCCACCGGTAACTTTGGGTTCTGTGATAAGTACCAAGGCAAATCATACACTACTCTATCAGCTCAGCTCTTCAGATTGCGTGAGTTCTGAAACTGCTGATGGGGAATGCTTAGATTTTTAACAGTTACAGAATTTGAAGCAAGTTCCAAAAAGCACACATGTAAGGTGTAAGAAGGGCCAGGCCACAAGGAAACACTATAGGAACATTGTCAGGGAATGCAGGGATGCAACGAGGAAAGCCAAGGCCTTCTTGGAATTAGAGTTAGCAAGAGATGTCAGGGATAACAGGAAGGGCTTCTATAAATACATCAGCAGCAAGAGGAAGACTAGGGAAAATGTTAGTCTGCTGCTGAGTAGGGAGAGTGCCTTGGTGACAGAGGTTGCAGAAAAGGCAGAGTTACTATATGCTTTCTTTGCTTCTGTCTTCACTGCTAAGGCTGATTCCCATGAACTACAGAGGTTGGATATAAGACAGATGATCGACAGAGATGAGGACTTTTCACTGGTCTAGGAGGATTGGGTTAGGGATTATATACGCAGACTGGACTCCCATAAATCTGTGTGTCCGGATGGAATGCACCCGAGAGTCCTGAGGGAACTGGAGGAGCTTGTTGCTGAATTGCTCTCCATCATCTTAGAGAGCTCGTGGAGAGCCAAGGAGGTGCTGGAGGACTTGAAGAAACCAGCGTCACTGCAGCCTTCAAACGGGGCAAGAGAGAGGACCTGGGAAACTCCAGGCCCGTCAGCCTCATCTCCGTCCCTGGAAAGGTGATGGAGCAACTTGTCCTAGAGACTCTCTCTAGGCATGTCAAGGAAAAGAAGGTGATCAGGACTAGTCAGCATATATTCAGTAAAGGGAAGCCGTGTTTGATGAACCTGATAGCCTTCTACGATGGGGTGACTGGCTGGCTTGGATGATGGGAGAGCCGTGGATGTGTCTACCTTGACTTCAGTGAAACTTTTGACACAGTTTCCCAAAGCATCCTCATAGGAAAGCTCCAGAAGCGTGGATTTGATGTGCGGACTGTGAGGTGGACTGAGGACTGGCTGGATGCCAGAGCCCAGAGGGTCGTGATAAACGGGGCCGAGTCTAGTTGGAGGCCTGTGGCCAACGATGTCCCCCAGGGGTCAGTGCTGGGCCCAGAGCTGTTCAACTTGTTCATCACCTACTTGGACAAGGGCACAGAGTCACCCTGAGCAAATTCGCTGATGACACCAAACTGGGTGGAGTGGCCGACACCCCAGAGGGCTGTGCTGCCATCCAGGGGGACCTGGACAGGAAGGAGAGAGGAACCTCATGAGGTTCAACTAGGACAAGAGCAGGGTCCTGCCACTGGGGAGGAATAACCCTTAGCACCAGGACAGATTAGGGGCTGACCTGCTGGAAAGCAGCTCTGCGGAGAGGGATTTGGGAGTCCTGGTTGACACCAAGTTCCCCATGAGGCAGCCATGTGGCCTCGTGGGCAAGAAGGCCAATGGGATCCTGGCTGCATCAGGAGGAGCGTTGCCAGCAGGTGGAGGGAGGGGATCCTGCCCCACTGCTCAGCCCTTGTGAGGCTGCACCTGGAGTATTGGGTACAGGTCTGGGCTCCCCAGTGCAGGAGGGATGTGGAACTTCTAGAGTAGGTCCAGCGTCAAGCGACAAAGATGATTAAGGGACTGCAGCATTTACTATATGAGGAAAGACTAAGTGATCTGGGCCTATTTAGCCTGGAGAAGAGAAGGGTGAGATGGAATCTAATCAATACGTATAAGTACCTGTGGTATGATCATAGGGAGGATGGGACCAAACTCTTCTCAGTAGTGGCCAGTGACAGGACAAGAGGTAATGCTGAAACCCAGGCAGTTCCATGTCCATGTGAGGAAGAACTTCTTTCCTGTGAGGGTGCCAGAGCCCTGGAACAGGCTCCCCAGAGAGGCTGTGAAGTCTCCTTCTCTGGAGATCTGGAGATCTTCCAAACCGACCTGGATGCCACCCTGTGCCCCGTGCTCTGGGTGTTCCTGCTGGAGCGGGAGGGTTGGACTAGATGGACTCTAGAGGTCCCTTCCAACCTCAATCATTCTGTGATTCTGTGAAGCACATGTATCTTCACTTGAAATCGATTCTTATATGCTGCACTGGGGGCTAGTTCAAACCAAGGGTACTAATGCAGGAACTTATGGAAAAAATTCTTTCCTGTGAGGGTGACAGAGCCCTGGCACAGGCTGCCCAGAGAGGCTGTGGAGTCTCCTTCTCTGGAGATCTTCCAAACCCGCCTGGATGCCACCCTGTGCCACGTGCTCTAGGGGTCCCTGCTGGAGCAGGGGATGTTGGACTACATGGTCTGTAGAGGTCCCTTCCAACTTTAACCAGTCTGTGATTCTGTAATTATTTTGCTCAGTTTATGTTCTTTGCATTTGGTGTTTTATGCTTAGTCTGAAGAAATAAATATCAAGTCACATAGGAGACCTGAAAATCTTGCAACTCTGTCCCTCCCCAGCGCAGTAAGAACTCTTGGCTTAGGTGTAAGAGCTGCATGCCTTAATGAAAGCAGATACAGCTTCCTGCCATCAACTTTGATCAGATGTGATGTGAGCGGCTCCCTGCAAATCTGCGATAGCCCATCATTGTCTGGCTGATGCTTTTTCTTCTAGTTAAAACAAGACCTTGTTTAAGGCTTTTGACTTTTCTGCTTTTATTTGTCCAGATGCTGAAGGGACAAAATGGTTTCGGAAGTTCAGTGTTGCGGAACGGCGGTTCCGCAGCGGCTTGTGAAGTAATGCTTGGTAAAAATCCTGCCAGCCACCCTATGTGTATATATATGTATGTAGTTAATAGTTCAAGGGGTGCCTTGTGTACTATGGCTGCAGGCGGGCTGCCCATCATCCTGCACTCGGGTGACCCCGGTGAGGTGGGGGCCAGGCACTCCTGGGGACTCTTCTGGAAGTCTCCAGGCAGACCAGGAGCCCTGGCCAATGGCAGCCGGCCCTGCCCCCGCCAGAGGCATCAGTCTGTCGGAGGGCTCCAGCGCCCTGTCCAATCCCTGCGGGACAGCGGTGCTCGGATCACCTGGCCATCCAATCAGAGCCCCCCACGGGGGCCCCAGCATCTATATAAGCAAGCGCGCCCCTGAATAAAGTTGGAAGAGTTGGATGATCTGCAACCTCGCCTTCGGTTTGTGTGCGTGCGCGGGGTGGTTGCGTCTCTTCCCCCGTGCTGCGCCTGCACGACCGCCCGGGCCAACCCCGACCCTCGCGACGGGAAGGAGGAATCCGCCGCGACGGTTCCGTGCTTCAGACTGGACAATGCAGTTGTGAGGGGTTTTCCCCTTACGGGGCACAGCATCAGTCTCTGCAGCTGGTTCTCCAGGTGCTTGCTGCAGTGTGATCTTGATGTAAAAGTGCCAATGCTTTCGTTTCCCGCAAGCATGCCTTATTCTACAATAAAATTTAACATAGTAGCACTGAGCAGGAGTTATTTCCTGTCAGAAAGGGCAGAAAGACACCTAAACAGCTGTCTAGAGGCCTTGACCCATTGGGACCCTTTGCTTATAGTGAACTGCTCATATCCCCTTGAGCAGAAGAAATGCAGTAGCAACTGAACTTGCAGCAACGTGGGCTGAAAGAACATACCTTTTGATAAAACTTACAAAGATTATGGATGGTGAGGTACCTGAGAACACTGCATGGGACTGTGTGTATGGGGGAGAAAAACTGCAGATCGCCAGCACATAAGGAAACTATGGCATGTATGAGTTAATACATCCCTTGATTCTGGGCATTTCTGTGGGTTGTCTGTTCTCTCTTTTCTGAATCTTCAGCTTTCATTTAATGCATGAGGAGATCAGTCACCATGTTTGGGAATAGACTGATCAGAGAACCAAAGTAGAAGGAATCTTCACTGAAAAAGGGCTATGATAGCCCTTTGGCACATTAGCAAAATTATAGTAGATGCTAACTAATTATAACTATTTTGTTAGCTCATTAAGATTTTAAGGTGTATAGTTCTAGAAAAGGGTTATTCTCATAATTTAATAGGAGAGTGCTCGGTTTGCACTTGTCTTTTCAAGTGGCTTGTGAAGAGTTAGCTGCTCTTTTAAGGCAAGATAGAACTGCTTTGCCTAATGTAACTTCATATGACACCAGGTCTGAATGGAAAACTGTATTTTGGTGTTAGGCTATTCTCCGTCTCTGGAAAGGTGATAAACTCTTCAGAGAATGTGTTTAAATCGGTTAGACTTACGCTAATAAGTATATTAATTTGCTTTGTCTTTAGGAGGATCCTTTTCTACTCTAATGAAAAACTAGATTTTGTGTGTTTTTAGGAGAAATGGAGTGTATCCCGTCTCCTGAGTCTTGTAATGGGTAAATAAGTTGTTCTCAGGACACAGAAGTCCTTGGTTTAATTCTGTTTTATGTAAATTTCTAATTTTAGTTGATGTTGGTTTGTAAGCTCTGATGTTCTGTTATTGCATGCAGTGGTGCTGATGGAGCAGATGTCCACAGAGACTTTTAAAGTTCTATAACAAGAACAACATTATCACAGATAGGGCTGTGGGAATTACTGCTATTGCAGCAAGAACTTTTTTTTTTAAAGGAGGAAATAAAACATTGAGAGAAAATAGTAGCTGGTGGTGCTAAGAGTGAAGCAAGTACTATTTCATGGCCTGGAAATAAATGGAGTTCCAGATAGGCTAGAGAGTTGAGGGGAACAGGAGAGGTTAATACCCAAGATGCTTATCTTAATGTGGCTTTCATAACTTTTCTTTGTGTGGTTAGTTATGGGCTAAATGGACACTTTATCATCTTTATAATGAGGTAATCACATTTGCTCCTGTCCTTTGGGTGTCTTGTATTCATAAGAGCACTTCCAGGTGACCGTAATGAGGGTTATTGGGTTTGCTGGTTGCTCAGTAATGGTGAGCCTGGCTGGAATGCCATCAGAATATACCTCACTGGAAAAGATAATTAGTAAGAAGTGATGCCTGTGTCTAGATAAATCTGTAAATAGATGCACCCTGAACCTGTTCCATAAAATAAATTCTTTCTAGTTACCTTTACAAATTTATTGAAGCAGCACACAGCTTTATTTGAAATGGCCTAATAAAGTTCAACACAAGACAGTGTGCTCTTCCTCTTTAGCTATTTATATTGTACCTTTGTCCTTTAGTATGAATTAGTCTGCATGTGCTCCCTTCCTATCCTGAGTTAAGACTGAGAGTCAATTTGTACTTGCAGTTTGACTTGCACTATACTTCCCTGTTTTATCCATTCTGATAAGTGCTTGTTTTTGTTAACATAGTTGTATGTATGCTGTGTGCCATATTTATTTTAGTCTTCACCATGGTCCATTGCCTGACAAATAGTTCTGACGTGGTTCTGACTAAACCTGTTCTCGATGCCTAGGGTTTTCAGATTACTGAAAAGCTGGTTTAGTAGTGAGTACTTCAACTTAATGGATAATTAGTGAGCAAGTATACCAGGGCAAAAGTAGATGTTGTAGCATTAGATCATGAGACAGCAATGGAAAGTGTATTTTTACTTGACTTTTAATAAGTCTTTGTAACACAGTTTACAGGTTAAGGACAGCAGCCTCTCTAATGTGAAAGTAGGAAAAGGGTAAGGATAATTACACATTTTCTTTGCCCATTAAAACAGTTTCTGTGAAACTTCATTTTCCCTTTCCTTCCAATATCTGATTTTCAGCTGATGAAGAATCATTCTCGGACAGTAAAAATCTTGCAAGAATGGGGGAAAAAAATCATGCCTCATTGGCTGCTGTTGCTTCACATTTCACCGTACTTCATTTTGACTGTCGTGCTGCAGCATGGTGCCTGGGGCCACTTAGATGAAATCTGTCTGGTTCCGCTTCATCATCCTTATTAAAAGCACTGGAGTATGGGAACACGGGTGAAAAGGTTATGCAAGGCGGCTGAACAGATCTGCTCTCTCTGGGCCCCGGCTCTGCTCCTCTCAGTCACCAAGATGAGCACAGATGTGCTGTAGTCTGGTGACTGTCAGACCCTTGTCTGTTCAACTTGTTAAGCTGGCATGCCTCTTCCACCTGTGCTTTTCTTTCCCCTTCATGTTAGTCTTTGTCTTATTTAATGAGCTTTGTTCCCTAGAGTCCAAGGGAGCGTCTTACCTGCTCAGGCACTAGGATTACATCCCTTCCATTTCTGTTAGCAGCAAGCCACCTCATGTTCCTCTCGAGGCTAAGCTGAAGTCTCTGCACAAGTTAGCAGTTATGGACAGATAAGCTTCATGACGGAACTTGACTAGGAGAGTTTTAATAGCTGTGAAATATTAACTTGACTAATATTGATGAGACTGGAAACACTGACTGTAGTTATAGGAGGATGTGAGACTTAAAGCGATGTCTTCTCGTCTTCCACTGCAGGACAAAAAATAACCTTGTCAGGCTATTTGGAAACTGGCTTGAGAAGTGTACTAAACATTTTCTTGCCAGTCCAGATAGCTGAAAGTAGGAAGGTTTTGCTGGAGTTGGCTTTCCATGGCAGTACTCATTTGTGCTAGTCATATCTTGGAAAACTTAGGTACTTTTCCTGGTTAAATATCAGAAGACGTAAGCAGGATCTTATCAACTATAGGGAAATTGAAGTTCCTTTTTGGTTCATCTACCTTTTAGAGTATGCTTGAATGGTAGAACTGAATTTTCTGTAGAAATCTTGATTAGTTTGGTGCGAAGCTCTTTTAAGACTGACGTGAGATTTTTAATCTGACTGAATCCTCGAGGCTAACTCTAGGACCTGCAGTTACATGATTGCAGTTGTTCTCTCTTGGACAGTGTCCATCCTCAGAAGCCAAATGGCTTTGCGTTGTCTCGGTCTGCTCAGTCTCCTCAATCTCTTCCACCTTCTTCTCCAGTGACTTGTAGGCTATGACAAAGCAGACTTATCCAGCTGATGTCTTGTTTTTTGTACTAGTCTCACACTTTGTTGCTTGAAGTTCAGTTCTGTCCAATAAAAGACAGTAACAGCTATGTATTGTAGTTTCTGCAGAGATTTTCAACTAGGAGCATAACTCAGTACATTTCTGTTGGACTACCAGTTTTGTTTTGACTAAGTTATTTTTTTTCTGCCATTCACAAACATGACTATGCCTAAATGATGTTTCCTTGTGAACTTACTTATCCTGGCATGTGCATGTGAGAGAAAAGATAGCTAACCAATTTAAAAATGAGCAAGTGCTCCTGTGCTACTACTCTATTTCTTTTCTTAAAAATGTTGTTTATACAAAAGCAATTGCAGGCCAAAGTAATAAATCTAGGTAAAACACCTACCAGGTGTCACCTGACATTCAGCCAACTTTAACTGACTCTATATTCTTGCTTTTTTGTGTGTGTAAAATGTTGTACATAAATGTGGATATGAGTAATTTTTAACAGCGGCCACTTGGATGTTAATAAAAATGAAACATTTTGTGTGTAACTGAATGTGCTTTTGTAGTCATAAAGAAGAGGGCCTGTTTAAAACAGCACAAACTTACCCAATCGCATTCATATCAAAACAGATTGAGGACAGTGTCCTGAACTGCATGGAAGGAAGAAGAGAAAACTCATTCAGGAAGTCCTGAATCTTTTTGCCTTTTCAGTTATTGGTCATTCCAGATTCTGCTCGACTTTTTTTATAAAGAAGAAAAGAAGAAGGGTAAAACAAAAAGATAGTGTGCTATTCCACAGTTACCCAGTACACAGGTACTTACATACAAGTTAGGAATTGTAAAGTTTGCAAGTTTAGACATGCTGATTACCTGCATTTGTAATAAAAGTACCTGCTTAGTGAAGCAACTGCCCTGTGAACATTCAAGGTGGATCTTCTAAGCTTCATTTTTCATATATCTTTGGGTAATTTAGGAGTGACCAGTTGCATGGAAAGGTCATTGCTTTCCTTCATATAATGGAGAAATCTTTGTTTTTGTGGGCAGTCCCCCTAGCTCTCTCGAAAAGCACTGACGTTTTATGCAAAATATTCCTGAGATTAATTTTTAAAAGGAGATTGGTTATTTTTAAAGTCCAGTAAGTGTGAAATAATGCATAAGCACAAGAAACAAACTTTTTTTTTTGAACTTTTAAAAAAGAGCTGTTCACCTGACAGAAAAGCTAAATAATGAGGCCTCTAAGCTCTATGAAGCTCCTTGAAACAATTTTTTCTTTAGTTTTTGTGTTTTGTTCTATTTTTCTGTTTAAACTTCTGTGTAAAAGTTGAGGATACTGAGTAAAACGGCTTTTGTGCCTTTCTGAGTTCTTGCTACTTCAAGCCTATTTCTGTTCCTGGGAGGGGAAAATTACTTCCCTTTTTGCAGCAGCTGTATGGTTTCCTTTCACTTTCCAGTTCCGTCTACTGCTCTATTTCTATTTCTATATCTATTTATGTTCCAATGCTACCAACTGCTAATACTGGTATTCTGTGTCACAGCCTCAAAGTTGTGGGAGAGGCTAATTGCAAACTGGATATTTAAAAGTAACAAGAGGGAATAGTATCTGCTCTTTTCTTCTGTTGTTGTCATCTACTTTCAGTCTGATGTAGTTGTAGCTAAAAGTATGTTGCAGTTTTTAAACTCACTAGTGCAGAGTCTTCTTAGTTGTGAATAAGTTTCAGGAAATGAAAAAAGCATGCATATTGTGGAAGTTGAATTCTGAGTGTAGGCTGGCTTACGCATATGAGTCAGTTTTTAGATTAATCCTGAATGGATTCAGGATAACGGACACATCAGATTCTAGTTTCTGCTGGTGTGGAGGAGATTGCTTTGTCTCATAACAGCTGGAAAAACGTGCAGCCCAAAGTGGCTATATTTTTTCATGTCACTGCCCATTTAAGTGACGGTTGATTTCTGTCCTTGTGTGACACAATCATCCGATTGTTAGTGTACAGGAAAGGTGTCTATAACAGATTATGTTTCATAGGTCAGGTTCTCAGAACTGCTTTTTTTTCTTTTTTTAGTTTGTAACAGCTCCTATATGAAGTTCATAAGTGTATTTAGACTTTTAAAAAATGCATTTACACGTGTACAATACTGCAAGTTTAATTTTTATGCTATAAACCACTATACTGTATTGATAATTCACCTACACCATTCCTGATCCTGAAGCAGTGGTTTTCCATATTTGAACCTCTTCCACAAATTGCTTTTCTGTGGGGGAGGGGAGACAGGAGGAGTTTAAAGTAACACGATCAAGTCAGTGTAAACTCTAAGCAGATATGTTACAGGGAGAATGATCATACTTACCCTGGGAGAAAGCACTATTCAAAACTTGACTAAAGAGTCTAAAGATTCATTATCTTTTTGATTCAGTGCAATGGAATTCTGGCAGTAAATCCCATGGTGGGAGGGCGTTTATGGCTCTGGTCATAAAACTTTGTGCGTCTTAACTGAGAAAAAAAACAACTTGGTACAGTGAAGAGTTTCCTTACTTGTCAGAAGGACTCCGTCAACATTTCTCAGTCCAGCCAAGACCAAGGGCTCTCTTTTTCTATCCTTGGAGAACGTGCTTTGATATTTTGATATTGCTGTGATGTTCAGTAAGTTTTAAATCTACAGTGATTTAAAAGTGTCCCTTTATGAACCTGGAATTCAAAAACTTTAGTCACCAGTTTCCTCAAAATTTTTACTTATGCAGTCGTGGTTAAGAACAAAGTAAAACAAACGCTTACAAAGTTGCCTAGTAGGAAAAAATGTCTGTTTACTCTGTTCAAAACATTTTTTTATGTTTTGTTTTATTTGCTAATAAAATATACAATGACTGCCAACTTCCAAGAACTGCCCATCCTATATGTCCTACGAATGCTGCTGTAGAAAGGAAGGTCATTTGAAAGAACTTTCTTTCATAGACCAGGTCCATCTTGGGGAATATTTCAGATTGGTCTCTTTGCACCCCAACTTTTCTCCTGACATGGTCATACATGCTCTGTTGTACTCATTTATTACGTTAAGAAAAAGGTTTAGTCCACGTTTTCCCAAACCATTGCTAACCACTTCTGTGGAAGTTCTGATGCCCCTTCAGCTCCACCTGGACAGTTTTAGCCTGTGGGAATAGAGTGTCTCTGCTTTGGAAAGCCCTTTGAGCTGCTGGTCCTAACCTGGCTAGATTCAGGTAAATAATGATTTTAATGGAAATTCAATGTAAGGCATGATGTTCTTTTGTTTTGGGCAATACTTAAACATCTCAGTAAAGGGTCTCTTTATAGTAAATCCAGTTGGTGATTTGTAAATCAGCAGCTGTACTTCCTATAGGCAGTTAAGAGCACTGGAAACATAGCTTATCTTGGCCTTTGACAGGTACCAGGCTTATGCTGAATCCCTTTCACCCTGCCTTGATTTTGAGGGGGAAAAAAAACAGATAGTAAAAATATTACATTGAAGATAAAATAAAAAAAAAAAAAAAAAAAAAAAAAAAAAAAAAAAAAAAAAAAAAAAAAAAAGACAACAGAATATTGCCATATTTGATTAGAAATCTGAAAAAAAAAAAAAGCTTCTGGATTAAAAACATCTTACTATCTTAAGCAGGCTTGCCAAATATAAAATTGTCTGTAAACATTACTGTACTTCATCTGGGTGTGGGTGCTTTTCAGGGGAGGGAGCTCTCCCTTTGTTCCCCTTTTATTCTTGAAATACTTTTTCTGTTGATGTTTCCTTTGCCTAATACCCAGCCCTGACTCCAAATTGTCCACGGGGTTTCTAGATGCTTTTGGTCTCAGGGCTTTCTGGATATAGGTTACCACAGGTGGAGAGAGTCTAGGTGGTTAATACCTTAATCAGTACTGGTGTCCTTATCCTGAGTCTGGATTTTAAGGGAATCGTTTTGATTGGCAGATCTAATGCACTTTGAAAAGAGAAAGTGTTAGACATTTTTAACCTGATAAAATTAGCAAACTTAAAACAATAGTTTACAGACAGTCACGTGGGTAGTTTAAGGCATCTTCAAGGTAAATGACTTGTGAGGAATGTATAAGAAAGGGCAGAGTTCATTTTTCCTGCTGGGATTTCTGCACCAATCAAGGCAGGCAGTGGAAGCATTGCAGCTGCATTAGACCGATTACAAACTGGTATACCTCCTATCTGAATGTCAATGTATCTCACATTTTGATTTGCATAAAGTTTTGCAGCTCAGTTTTGGTCTTCCAGGAATGGGTCTGGCTTTCCCTACTGGAGGGTAGTGGAACTCTGCTTGTTTTTAATGTGTAGGTGCAGTGTACCCATTTATGGCCACATCTCATGTAACTTCCACTTCTGTAAATTTGTAAAGCCTGACTGTCTTGAAGTTGTGGAAATCTAATTAATTTCAAACCTGCTTTTATCTTGGAAAAATTGCATCAAAAAGATGTGAACCATCTGAAAAAAGACGATGGTGTAATTCAAGAAAAATATCTTTGAGATTACTTTCTTTTCTCAAATCTTGTGCCCATGTTTCTCACATTTGTGGAAAAATCTGAATTGATCTTTGTCATGCCATCTAGTGGCAGTTTTATTTACAATACTGTATTTTACATTCTTAGATTGAACTGTTGTCTGTAAAATCATTCAGTAAAAATCTCAGATCCACGGCATCAGCTAACAACATAGACCAAGGCATATTACTTTTTTCAAATAGAAAATCTGGAGAAGAAAACAAAAGAAGCTGTGTGCCCAGGTGGTTAAACTGCAGGCCTGTGTTTTGTGAAAGCCTGTGTTGAATGTTGGTGGCTGTTACAAGGGGGACGTCTAGGAGCAGGACCTCTAGGACAGGCTGCAGGATAGACCCAGGGGAGGTAAAGGACGTGAATGAAGTACTGTGTTAACCCCAGTCCATCACAGATCCCTCTGGCCAAGTAAATAAAGGTGACCGTGTTCTGCTGATAACACTGCTAAAGCGTGAGATCATCCGTGTGTTTTATGTCACTGCATAAGATAGAACATAGGAGATGCTTTAAACCTCTAGACCTTTTGGGTTGGCATAAAGAGTGTCAATGGGTTGAAATGGGGGGATGAATCTAAGTATTGTGTGCATACATGCATGTGTGTGCATGTATGAGCATATGTGTGCACACATCCTGCGCACATTCATACACCCAGACATGTATATTCATAAATAGGTGAATATACAACTGCTGGTTCTCATTACTCTCTGCTGTTTTAAATATCCGCATGATTCTGTCAGTATTCAGAAATTACCTGAATGGAATAGTTGCCTGTAATTTTGCATGAGTTATACAATGGAAAACTATGTTGGAAAAGGACCATAAGTTTTATTTTTTACCTCTTGTTGAACAGATTTAACTTATAAGTAAATAATAACTGAGACTATAAAAGGGAAAGTGATTTTTTCTAAGCATTTTAGAGTTTTTTTTCTGTATTTATTTTGTTAGAAATCTGATGAATGCCAGAACTTGGTCTGAAAGGAATTTTTTTTTGGTGTCTCTAGTGAAATATAGTAACTAGGTTGCTAAGTTTCTGTTTTTACCGTATTCACTTCTGCTCAGTTTCTGGAAGTTCAACAGCGCTCAGGTCAGATGTCATTTCTTGGCTTTCTCAGAGTTGTTTACTGTGCTCTGCATAGCAGGACCTGTTCTGTCTGCTCTAGTATTGGCTCTAGTCAGCCATTAAATTTACATTGACCAAGTGCTTTTGTTCAAGCTATCAGTTACACTTCTAAGTATATTTATATCATTCCTCAGCAGTGGCAATTGCAGGGTAGTAAAGAAAAAGCAATTGTAGTAGTTTAAACTCTATATAGTAGCATATTCTATCAGTAGAGCATGATGAAATTAACTTTCTTTTGTGACAATTTTTCTGTGAATTTTTCTGAAAGTATTCCTTTCAGTAAAAATGTAGGTAAGTTTTCCTGAAGGGTGGATTACAGGTGCATAGAATAATGGTGAATGTGATCAGTGGAGCACTACCTAATGCTTCATTACAGTGTTTAGTTATCAGCTACATTTCTGTTGTTTTCCCTGACAGGGTAAAAGTGAAACACAAGTCTATTTTCTGGAATGTTAATGAATATAATAGCTTCAGTTCTTGTCATACTAACAGTAAATGTCTCTAAAGCATTAATCTTGCACCTCACTGCCAGTGAGGTTAATATTTTAAGCTTTTGTAGTAATAGTTGGGTGTATATGAGTGGATAGCCTTAAAGTAAGCTGTCACTGATATTTTAGCAATGAATTTCTATGAGTTTTTGTTTGTGTGTGTTTGTCAGTGGTATTCATGTGCAAACAGACTTTTCTGGAAGATTGTTTGCTATAGGCATGTTAGTGCCTTTGTTGTTGGTGGTTACATGGATGGAAAATGCTTCGAGTTTTGTCTTTGCTTATTTCTTTGCCTATCAAGACTGCTGTTTCTTGGAAATGGCTAAAAATTAAAAAAAGCTTACTCTTTCGTGCTTCCAGCTTTTCTGATGATAGGAAGCACAATTATAAAACGTTTTCTCTACAAGGAAGAGCTGTGTTGGGTATTATATTTTGACTTGAGAAGGCCAAAATTTGGATGACATGACAAAAGTTTGCAAATTGTAAGTGTCAAGGAAGGGGTGGGCAGGAATAGATTCTTCATTGTCTCTTCCAGTTACAAGCGTAAAGGCCATTGAGTTGAAGGTAGCAGAAGCCAGATTCAAAGAAAGCAAAGATGGTTTTGCTTTAGAAAATAGGTGGTAGCTTTGTGGAATTGCTTGCTATAGTTATAATGACAGGAATAAAAATGTTCCTATGAATTTGAGGGGAGACTGGAACTAATTGGAACAAATGTCCATTGAAAACTATTATGTGAACAAATCACATCAAGTTCTGGAAATTCCTAGTTGAGTTGTTGATGGCTGGGAAATGTTGGGTGGAGGGAAGAAAGTAGAGAAAGTTATATTTGTCCCATTCTTGGGTTTTGCTACAATCCTCTGAAGAAGTCTGGTGAAACTGGACAGAGAAATAGTTGACTTGATCTGAGCCATGACAACTCTTCATATTCCTGCATCTTGCTTTCTGAATTAATTTGACATTTGAACCTCGTTGGAAAAGATCTGATCTAGAAAGAGGTAGTAGCTGTATCCAGCCTTTTAACGTCTGTACCAACCTGTTTATGTAGCTGTTTTTCCACACTTGAGTTGACTATCTATACGTGGTATTTCTACATTTTGGATCTGATGCCTATAATCTGGTCAATCAGTGTGCCAACAATATGCTCAAAATACCTCAAGTAGAGATTGGTTTTCCTTATACTGGTCAGCTAGTGCATCTGATGACATCATATATACTGCACAGAATACTGATGCATGTACTGTATTTCTGGTTATGTTTTGCAGGGTGGATGATGGGAGTCCAAAGAGGAAGTGGTCTAAATTCTGTAGACCTGTAGGGAATGGATTTGCTGGAGTACAGAATTGCTAGACTGGAGGCTGAAATCACAAAGAAGTGAAAAACAGTAGCCTGTGAACATTATGATTGTTGATATATACTATCTAATCGTGTAGTTTTCTACGATGTTACAAAAAGAGTTGTAAAATGCCATCATTGTTTATTGAGATACTTTGTTTTTCCTTTTGCAGGAGAATTTTGAAGATGCCTTTGAAAACATACCTGTGTAAGTAAAATCTTCTAAAATTTTGATGTTTGAATAATTATTTATAAGGCAATAAATTCCTGCATGTACCCTTCTATAAAGAAGCACAGCTTCATGTTGTTCAGATCATTTGGAAAACTGTTAAGGTCCCCAAGTGGGGAAGGGAAAATGTAATTAGGTTGATGGATATGTGATCAAGTTCTTGTCAAAAAATACAGTAATTCAAGAATCGGAAAACGGCAACTTTACAGGCACTTTTTTAGTAACATACTGACAGCTTTAGATCAATATGGTAAAAATGATTGTTAAGCATTATGGAAAAACTTGCTGGCAGGACAGAGCATCAAAGTAAGGCTTTCAGAACTGCCACTTTGTGATGCATTCTTGTGCAGTTACTTGCTTCCTTATGGAGTAAGATGGAATAAAGTCATGACCTTCTGTAGCATGATTTTTCATGCCAGTAGCACCTTGTTTAAGTATGCTCAGCAACACCTTATTTAAATAGTAATAGGAACAGCTGCTGTCATTCACAAGTGGGTTTAGTCTTTCTGTGGGATTAGATTGCCTTTTTTTTTTTTTTTTTTTTTTTTCAAGGAAACACACCAGAAAAGAAACTTCTGGTGGTATCTTGAGATTGCTAAAACATTTCTAGAACCAGGGACTGTAGGCTTGCCTGAAGTTAATTGTTTACATTTCCATGGCATTTTTAGTTTGGAGATTTAGACCATTTCATTTGGATAGTAACAGTAGTAAGTTCTGCACTATGTATAAAAATGTATTTGAAATACTAAACATATGCCTTCTGAGGAGTAAGGAAGAGGGATCTCATGTACACTAGTGTTTAGAAAAATTTTTTGACATTAATGATTAATATCCTTCCTCTGACTCATAAACAGTTGCTGTGTGATCAGATGATTTCTCCCTCTGGCTGATTCCCTTGTGTGTGTTTTAGTGCAGATGAAGGAGGAATAAAAAAAAGATTCTATTTTTAATATTTACTTACGATATTTATTTAACACTCCTTTCACGGAAAGTTTGTTTGTTTTAATTTGTACCTGAGGTGGGCCTGTTTTTATTTTTTTTCTTTTTTTTACTTCAGGTATTCAGAGCTTTGATTTATGCACTTAAATATCTTTTCTTGCTCCTCATTGTCATGCAGGGCCCCTTGCAAATGGTAAAGAGGGTAGACTTATAGGAGTTTCTTGTTGCTGTTGTCGTTTCTGTTTGTAATAACTGTCATGTAGAAGAGTACATGACATGAGACAACACGTCTCTTGGTTTCCTATGGGACAAGACAGAATGTGTCATGGGACAAATATGTGGTCCCTTGTTTAAGGCCTCTGGTTAAGCAGGAATTGTTACCAACATTATTCTCCTTTGCAGAAGTAGCATGCCGTTTCTGTTACAGTGCTGACTGATTCTGTTATAGATGTAATCTGAAATTGATTTACCATTTGATCAGGTTTCACTACCTTTAGTTGAATCTATTTCAGTAAGGTATGATGACCTGCAGGTTTCTTTCAGAGTAGTGGTGAGAGATCACGAATAAGCCTTATTTTATGTGCAATGGATTTGAGAATTGACTTACTAGAGAAAGAAAAGAGGGCTTAGCAGGTCTACTGTATTAAACTGACAGCTGGTACTTCTAAGCTTAGGAGGAAACACAACTTGAATAACTGGGTTTCACTGAGCTCTAACACACTTTTCTAAAATAGTATGCAAATACATTATTTCAGTATTTCATGTAAAAAACAAATGCAGCAAATCATGTATCAAATACTGTTTCGGTTTAGGTAAATGCTACATAAAAAAAAAAAAAAAAACAAAAAAAAAAAACCAAACCCAACTGATTATATAGAGTCTTTGTAAATACCATTCCCATGGATCCTGAGAATGCTCTACAAGACTTGGGCTCATGGTCACTGTGTTAAAATTGGTTGAACTAAATGTATTAAAAGTTATACAGAAAGAAAAGGCAATAGCTGTCCCCCTGTGGAAGCCAAACACATTGATGTATCACAAGACGTGCATTATGCAGTAAGAGCTACTCTGAGAGTCTGTCTTCAAATTTACTCTGCCAACCAAAGAAACAGAATATAAAATGGTAGCCTTAGTGTTGAAATAATGTAGGCATTAACCTGTGTTTAATGGTATGATAAAATCTTAGACTCATAAATGACTCCCTGTTTGCTGCTTAGGCTTGCTTGGCAATACATTCTCAAAGCAGACAACTGTCCAAATAATTGTTGCAGCAGAGTTAATGCTTTAATACTAACTGATCCAAAAGAAAGAAGTAGTAGAGCTTTTAAACACAGTGGGACATGTGTATAGGTTTAAAAGTATGTGAGGTTCTCGGCATCAGAAAACCATAATTTCAGGCTCTAAATGCTTTTAGGTTTTAAGATGTATCTTTTGATTTTCTTTCCAATAGCTGCTGATAGTATCCAAGGGGAAAAAAAAAAATTTTTATGCTCCAATTTCATTGTTTCGAAGGTTTTTACCATTATTTTAATGTTTGTGATATTTGAACTTAAAATTGCTACAAAAACCTGTGGCAGTTTTGTTCTTTCTTTTTTCACGATTTCTGCACGATTCTGAAAAATCTTTAATGACTTAACATACTGTTTTCCTGATTTAGATTAAGTATTTTGTGGATGAATGCATATGGTAAGCTATGGGTAATTGAGATAATTCCTCCTGGGTTCCATGTAGCTGATCAAGGAATGTCCTGGGCACTGAAGTAAAGGAGTTTAGTTTCAAAAGGGTTGCTGTGAACCTGTACCTTCCCACACTAAAGTACCTCCAGCTGTACTTCTCATGCCCTCATGACCTGCTTAGCCCTCTACTCACCAGCCTACCTGCATCTTTCGTGTTCTTGGGTGGTCAGTGACTAGTTTGATGGTCAGCAGGACAGGAGAACAGACAGTTAGCTGTTATATTTCAATCTTTTTCTCAATATTTACCCATTCAGGTCTTTCTCAGCTATCTATATTTTGATCATCTTTTGGATCTGCTACTTCTCTGTCAAATTTTGCTTGGGGACACATGACTGAACAGTTGACTTTAATGCATGTGTTGTTTGCCTTGGAAATGAGAATGATATAGAAGCCGTTCAGTTTGAGTGCTCAAGAAATAAAACTGGGACATTCTGGGATGGAAAATTTCTGTTGATAACTTGCTCTGTTTTGACAGCTACCTTGCAGTTCTGGAGATTATATAAGTGTGTGTTCTTATATATCTGGGCTGGGTTCTTTCCTTGATTAGGTTGTCTCCTCTCTCAAGGAGAGATCTATTGCTGTATTTAACAAAAAGTGCCTAAGGCACTGGAAGAACCTTCAGCACCTAGGGACTAAACAACTGGGGATTTTCCGTGAAAATCTTTCATATTGTTTCCTTGGAATTGGCTTTAGTTTTTAAATGACACTGTTAATAGTCTGCTTCAGGGAAATTTTTTCCAAATCTAATGGCATATTGATTAACCTTCACTTCTTTTCTGTCAACACTTACTACAACAACTAGGATCTGGATATTCATGGTATTCCATAGTTTTCCTGTTTCTCCATTCTCTCTCTCTCTTTCTCGCTCTCTCTCTCTATATATATAAACACTCCTGAATATTGCTTCACTAATTGACTAGCAAATGATCTTGCTGTTCTAATTTCTTTCTGTCTTTCTTCCCTAAATAATATTTCTTAACTCTAAATGCTGGGTTTTGTAGGCTAGATATTAAAAGGGCAATGAGCTCTCTTAAGAGGGTAAAATCCTTCTCTAAGACTTTAGTCCTGGCTGTTGTATCTGAGGACAAGTCCAGAAGGAAATCAATCTTTACTCCAGTTGTCTAAATGGATTAGTTTCTTATCTAGATTCTTTTGTGAAAGAGCTTTGAATTTTGTGAAAGAAACAATGTGCTCAAATGCTTGTATGAAAATGAGGAGTCACCATTAACTGGAGGTTACACAGGAAATACAGTTCTTTACGTTCATTGACCTTTAAGTCAAAGAGAGACTCTTAAAATAAATTAGTCTGCCTTTTTGTTTAATGAGTGCAGTAGCTTTTCACCTACACCTACCCTGCTGAATGTATTTACTAATTTTTGTTTACTAAGGTTGGCTGTAATTCTGGATATAGTATATCCAGGCTGAAAAAGAGGGTGTGTGGGATGTGTGAAACTGGATCTGCCATTATGTGGCTATGTTAATATGCTGATTTACAGTAGTTGTGAATTATGTTGTAAAAGGAACCTTGAGATAAACACAGGCCCTTTCTTTTAATTAAATGCTGTGTCAATAATTGAATTTTGTGATGTTAAACTGCTTTTTGACAATATTTTCCTCTTCACTGTAGTGTCAACTTCATTATTTTTGGCAATCTTCGAGAGTAATTTAAAAGTAATCACTAATAATCAACAGATTCAAAAGACACAAGAATGAAACAAGTTTGTGATTTTAATTTTTTGCTAAAAAGCTTCATCTGTATATGAAGTTTATAGTGGAAAATGTCATGTTCGATTTTAATTTTGCTAAACAAAATAATTCACAACACCTCTAGTTTTTTTGCTATTTATTTTAAAGTCCTAGAAGAGTTAGATTTCCTGTGTTTCGAATTGTTGGTAGTTTTTAACTGCTGCCATGTCTTGCTTCAGCCTAGTGGACATTATCATTGTGGTTTTTTTCCATATTATCCTGTGAAACGATCCTTTTGTTAGGAACTGATGTGATATATACATATATATGTATGTATATGTATGTACACCTTACACACATAATATATGTATGTTTATGCATTGCTTAAAATTTCATGTTTATCACATACAAACAAGTCACCATTAAATTATCATCCACCTGATTTTCCACTGTATTTCCTGGTGTGCAAGATTCTCCCTTCAGTTAGAGCCAAGGTGATACTTTCAACTACCTTGTCTTTGTCTCAGAATTCAAAGGTAAAAAACATGCAAATAAATTGTAGGAACATTTTAAGTAACTGTGTCGTAACAGTCGTGGATGTTTGCAGAAGATCGCTGTAGATTGACTTTGGGAAGAAGCATAGTATAGTTTTGTAATAAGTATCTAACTTTACAAATAGTTCATTCACAAAGGCTGTCTTCATGTTGGCACGCTGTTTTTATAGAGACTTCTTGTACCAGGACGGGAGTTATGATGTTAATGGGAGAATTAGAAAGAAAATGTCATCTTGTTTAAAAATATTTTTTAAGGGATATAATGAAAAATCTGCAGAGCAGGTAAATGTTTTTGATGAATGATCTAATTCTCAAACTTCTGAATTTATTGATTTTAGCAGAAAGGGACAGATTTCAGTGCTATGTTATCATTCCTATTTTGCATTTCCTTTTCCTACTGAAAGCTGGATATTGTTAATCCTTTATCCTACCAAAGCAGCTCTGCGTGGTATTACTGGAGTAATAGATTAAGGGCCAGAAGTGTTTAAGGAAGTTAGAGAAGGTTATCCTTGTAATCTCAGAAGTGTAGTTAAGATTTCAGTTATACCTGCACATGTGCGTTTTGTCAGTGAGTGGGACTGAAGAGCTGAGAAATGGCCCTAAGTTCAAATTTGAATTGAGAGGACTAAGAACCTCTCAGAGTGATGTGAATCTCCATGTGCTTAAGATGATGAGAAGTAACTTTTGACCATTTAAGTGATCAATTTTTAATTTTCCGTTGTTACTGCAAATAATGTGAACAAATAAGACTTCTGTTTGTTGTAGGTGAGTAAAAGGTGCTCAGGCCTCTCCTGCTGCAGTTTTTGGTATTGGTATCTTCTGATGAATTTGAACTGGGCACTTCTGTATGTGTCAATGGCTTCTTGAAAGGGAAATACAAATGAGACAGGCCAACCAAACGTAAAAGTCCTCTTCCGTTTTGCTATGGCCTTGTAAGTCTCAAATGCTGGAGCAGGGTAGAATAACCACCCCCTGTTTTCCTATGATCCAGTGTAGGCTAAAAGAAGGAAGAGTTTTCCTATTGTTGCCTTCTGGAGTCTATTACTGTGCTCATGTTTTGTGTGATCTACTTGGCACTCATGTGTTATTATTTTTTTCTAGTGTATTGAGGAAGTCAATATTTATTCTATGCTTTAAAGACTTCATAGCACTTTTTGAAGTCAGGCAGCTCAAGAATAACATTCTCTGAATATTTTCAGAGACTTTGAAAGTGTATATAGACTTCTGGCATAGCAAACTATGAAATAATAGACCTTTCCTGGATTGAAGGACACGAATGCCTCTGTTTTTTTTTTCTCTCTCTTCTTTCTGACGTATTCTCCCCCCACACTGAAGTAATGTAATCTGCCTGTTGTCTCTCGTGCTGTCCCGTGCTTCCAGCTTTTGTAGTTTGATGATACAATCTTTGGATAAGAAAATGAAAAGGCCAGCTCTAAGTCATAAAAAAGATGGAAAAAAACATGTGGGTTACGTAACTTGCAAGGAATTGGAAAGTAAAATCTTTCCTAGAATAGAAAGTTTGAAAACTGCAGTCTGCCACGTTCTTTATTTTAAACTATCAAACAGACCTCCCTGGTCTTTATTAATGTCTTTTTTTTTTTCCCCTCTCTCCCTTCTTTCTTTTTTCTTACACCCACAATGAATACAAATTGTCTCATAACATTTTGGGAAACAATGTGACTGGAAGATGGCTTGGGGCTATGTGTGTTGTTTTTGTTGAGGCAGTTTGAAGAATATCTGAATGTTTCTTTCATTGATATCAGCAGAAAGCTCATTATATCAGGTTTTGCAGTACCTCAGCTTTTACCGATGTGTGTTTTTTCTGATATCTCAAATATATTGCCTGTTTGCAACTTACACCAAGTATGAAACGGAGTAGGTTTGTGTATGTGTGTGCTTAATAGTGATTCAAACCTGCTTTGTTGTTCACGTGTGGATAAGATGAGAGAAATCTTGGTAATACTCTGCACCTAACAATGTTGAAGGGATTAGTGACAGTACACACAAATATTGCTCCCATGTCATGTGTTAGAGACCTCAGATACCTCTGAACAACTTGGTCTTTAGCACTGTCAAACACAATTTAAGGAAGAAGATGGAAACTTTCTGGTTTTAAAGTTATTGTTATCCATAAGGTATGGTAGTGAAGCTACCTACTTCACCCCAGTCTGTGGTTCAAAGGGTGGTGTAAGACCTTAGAGGCCCATTGCTGTGCAAAAAGATAAACAGGTCAGGGTTTCAAGGAAAATATTTTCACTTCATTATAGTTTAAACTCTCCAAAGTCTATTTTAAATAGATGTGCATGGAAGCCTCACATGGCTAAGTCCACGTCTTACCATCCATAACATACAACTGCTCTAATGAAAATTATATCACCATAAATGAAACGGAGCTCGTAGCCCCTGCTGTGGCTCCATGACTGCGCAAAAGAGAGCAGTGCTTTTGCACTGCCTCATGCAGGTGTCTAGAGTAGCAGAGGAGCAAAAACTGAGCTGGCAGCAGTTACAGCTGCTTGGAGATGCTGAGCAGCTCTGTGCAAAACTGGTACGTGGTTGTTCTGTACTTCAGTTGGCAGTGGCCAGATGCATCTGGGTGTGCTATGGGTTTGCTCAGAATGCTGGTGGGACCACAGCATGCATTAAAATTGCAGTGTCGTTTGTGTTCTTCATCGTGGTTGGTTGGCGTGTTTGACCTCACTCAGCTAAGACTCCTGTTATTTTTGTATCTGTTATCTGCCTCAAAAAATACTATTACTTTGATACGTTACTGAAATCTTAAGAGTCAGAAATGTCGTGACTGGTATTTAACCTTTAGTTCCTCTGGCTGTTTTTGGAAATTCTGTGCAGCTCCTTCCTGATAGATAATGTTCTTGCTTATGTTTTGAACAGCAAGTTGTTTAAAATAGATTGGTTTAAATTATTACTACTTTTACTGCTTGGCATGCAACTAAGATGAATAGCTAATAACTGTTTCTTGGATTGTGTTTTAAAAGCTTTGCTTCAATAAGCCCGCCGAGGTACTCGAGTGGATGTTAAGACTGTTCTGAAGACTTCTCTCTGTCCTAACTACAAAGTTAGGTGTGCAGAGGAAAGTAAGGATCTGCTGTGCATTGTGGTTGAAGTTTACTGCCTACAATTGGGAGATATGGTTTTGCTGCTGCTCTTTAAGCAGCTGCTTGTCACAAAGAAAAGAAGAATTTCACATTTTCACTTAAAAATAAAAGAAATCTTTTATTAAAAAATATTTTATTAAAAAGGGTATCTGAAGGATGCTCTTTACTTCTTTCTCACTATATATGTATATGATGAGCAGTAATTACAAAGTAGACCATTTCCTGAAGATTAACTGTATCATAAATACAATATTTTCTCTTACACTACTTGAAACTAATTTTATTATGATATGATAGGTTATCTAGTGTTTTTTGAGATTTTTCTAAATAAAGCTCAATTCAAGACAGTAAATGTTACTGGGAGTAGGTATCCTTAGCCCATGTAGTATAACTTTAAACACTCCTAGAAGTTAATTGAGGAAATAATTTAGTTTTGTTTTGTAACACAACTTCCACATGATCTTTTGTTTAGATAAGTCCAAGCTATTCTTGCTTCAGCTCTTCCCATTACTACTTCCCCCTGTTTCTGTTGATGATGAACTGTTCATGAATACAGTTGAGATATATTAGAAGCCTCTCTGTGCTATAGTCTTATTTTAGCTGGAGAACTTTGTTTAAAAAATAAAAATTTCAGGGGGGAAAATGCAAAGGGTTAATAGAAAGATATGTGTTACATTCATTTGTCTTAGGACCGTAAAGTAAAAGGTTTACACATGCAACCTGTTAATTTTCATCAAGCTGCTTGCTGCTTGCTACCTAGGCTTGTATATATTAGGTCAGTTTTTTACTGCAGTTGCATTAATATACTTCTCTCTGTCTGCTGACTTGGGAAAAAAAAAAAGAAAGAGAAAAGACATTATTTAGGAAATACTGAGGTAACCTCCTTTTTGTCATTGAATATGTATCACTTTGCATTTCTCGTGTCTCCATTTTCTGCTTGCAGTTAGGCAGTGATGGATTAGAATTAGGCTGCAGCACAGATTGGGAAAAGCTCCCAGCATCCTCTTCCTGCAGAGGCATCAGCTTCCCGCGTTGACTGAGGCTGCTGCCACTCGAATTGACATTTCTTTCTAAATTCAGCCATGGAGAGCTCCTGCGTTGCCGGCTGCTGGCTTGCGGACTTCTATATTTTTATTCTTTTTGCTTCATAACTAATTAATGAAACCTCATGGGTATTGGGAAGTAGAATAGAGAATCAGTTCTCTATGCTTGTTTCCTTTTTGTGTGTGTGTGTGTGTGTTGGAAAACGAACAGAGTGAAAGAAGCTGCACTTATTTTTACATAAGGACTATACTTAGTCACCTGAAGTTTAACCCTGTATTTAACACTGTAAGTATGTTGTCTCTGCCTTCTAGTCCCTGAAATCATAACTGTGCTAGTCAAATTTATTGGGATTTATCTAAATTTTGGTTGGTATACTGTATATTTTAAAATTATTTTGTGGCTCAGATAGAGTTTCTTCAAGAGGGAGTGAAATGATATGTTCAGGATGAGTTTATGAAATAAATGTTTTTCCTCTGTACTTTGTGGTGATGAACAAAGCTCTGAGCAAGCAGCAGATTTCCTGCTGATGTCAGTGCTTAATCAGCGAGGATGCTGTAGGCTGTAGAACACTGCAAGGTGTGTACATTGGGATGCTGCTCTTAAAAATGTGGTGATTTAAGGACAGTATCAGACTCAGTAATTTTCTGCATTTTACAGTAGTTCTTCCTGTTTTGGTAGCTATGATGATTTGATTGAGGTTATAAAATTGTTTCATTCAAATATAAATAATTTACTTTATGGCATGCGGTTTTGTGGGGTTTTTTTAAGTGCTATGTGTTAAACATAATATTGTGTGTTTTAGAGATTTTAGTAGTTTAAGGTCTGCAATATTAACTGTAAATTTGCTATGTAATCAATTCCTATGAATTGTTTTGAAGTTGGGAAGAACGATCTTATTAGTTGGACTGCTCTGTCCTAATTGTGTGTTTGGATCTGAGCCAACATTTGTGTGACGCAGTGTTAGTCCCATAAACATCTGTCCTGGTCTGGTGTCCTACTTGCTGAATGATCTATTTTTTTGGTTTTTCCCTAGTGAGATAAGTGGATTTTTTTTTACACATTTGTATGAATTCTCAGTGAGATGCCATTATTTACATATGACAGTTTCTTTCAATATTATTTTTTCAACACTTTTTTTGTGTCAGTGTAGACCAAATCCTTATAGGAAATGTTTTGTGTATATGAATCTATACTTATCTGTACATACACAGGGCACTAAGTTTGGGCTATATCATTCTTGGAAATACTTGAATGTTTGTTTTTGCTACTAAATAGTTACTGTATTGTTCTCAGCTGGATTATCTGATATAAACTTTTCCCCTAAGGGTTATGCAAAGTAGTAATTTGATTTTTACTTCACAGATCTCATGTTAAAACGTATGTCTAAAATACTGTGTAAGCACTGAGTTTACTAATAAATCTGATAACACAAAGCAGTGCAAAAGGCTAAAAATTGTAACATCATCAGAGCCTGCATACAGACAACGTTTTCATTAGTGCAGGGATAGAAAGCAGGTTTTTCACCTCCTTGCAGGCTAGTGCTGTTTGTGCTTTGTTGTTTTCTCCCCTTTGTCCAACCGTGGTCAGTTATAAATAGCAGTGTTTAGGACTGCATTTATTCATCAAGGTTGTATTGAATGCTGCTGCAGATTGATTAGCTTGGATAGGGTTATTTCACAAGCCTTCTGATAACTGTACACTGCAGATAAATTATATATGTATATTCACCTAAGTAAATAGTAATACGGGTAGCTGCCACGTGTCCTGTTTGTTCTCACAGTATGGCTGATTCATTATGGAAAACGTGCATCTTTGGTCACTGCGTGTGCAGCACAGTTTGTTGCAGAACTTAAAGAACTTGGCTTCAGATGAAGCTGCTGGTCTACTCCGTGCCAGCCCCTTCCATAAACAGTATAAACATGTGACTCAGTTCACTCTTGGCTCACTGAACCTGGGTAATGATCAGTTTAAATTACTAACTTGTAAATGCTTCTCTTTCTCTTTTTTTTTCTTTTTTCTTTTTTTTTTTTTTTTTTTTTTTTAAAGACCACTGCCTCTATTTTTAGAGGATCAGAGTGTGGTGTTGAGAATGGTGGATTTCAGTCAGCCTGCAAGATGAGTTTGCTCTTGCCATTTTATTTAACATATAGGATTCAAGCATGTGACAGTCTGTGCCTTGGTTGTCTTCCTTTTGGGCTTATTGGAAGGCTTAGTTTTATCCCCTGAGAAATCATAATATAGGAAAATATAGTGGGTTTTTTGTGCTGTGCAGATATTACCATAATAATAAATATTAAGGTAAACTTCTTCCACATTTCCCATATGAAACACTATAAAGGAAGTCAAAGAGTCTCTTTTTGTCAGTCAGTTATAATTTTTCTAATACTTGTATAAGTTACCATATAGATAATATTTTACATGCATAATGTACGTATGGAATTCTGCTGCGTCTTACTGAAGATAAGAAGTCTGCAAAGTATCTTTTTTTTTTTTTTTTTAACAACATGTGAATGTTTGCAAGCAAAAATATTTGATCACTTCCAGATTTTCATATACCAGGTCAGTAGATGCTGGCTGCTTTTTGTATAGGGCAAAAACAGTCCTCTTCTTACCCTAAGGCTAGAAATGAGATCTAGGTTTGCTGAAAGAGTGTAAAGCAGTATTGGCCTCTTAAGCTGGTGATTTCATTATGCCATTCTGTGCCATTTAAATGAAATGTCATATAAGACTTCAGAGAAAAGAAGCTTATTAAAAGTTCCTTAAGTTTCCTAGGCTTTAAACACTCTTCGTAACACACTTTAGTAACTTATGGTTGGGTAGTTTTGAGGGGAGAGTACAATCCAATTGAATCCAATTCTCTGCTGTTCCTCCTGTTCTGCTGTGTGGATAGGGAACTGCTGTCTGCAGGAACCAAATAAGAGTTAGTGCCTACAAGTCCTGGGTGCAAGACACACTGTGCCTATTGTGTGTATTGTTGAATTGGACTTTAAATATACTCTATAACGATTGAGGAAAAGTGATGTTTTCTGGATTATGTAGCATAAATGTGTTACTTTCATGGTTTTGCCAAATACCAAATTGTGTAGACTGATAAGGTTTAAACTAACTTACTATAGATAATTCTGTAGGATTTTTTCTTGTTTTTTGATTTGTTCCGTAAACATGATCAATATCCTAAACACGATCAATGGGTCCTAACATGGTACTATTTGAGAATTATTTCTGCCTTTTTGCAAAATTGGCTGAAGCACACTGGAGAGTTTTGCTGCCAGTTAAGCAGTCTTTAATGAATGCTTAGCACACAGTTAAGCATGCCTTAGTGAAACTGTGAAGATGTTATACATTCAAGCAAATTATTACGTTAAATTTCTTATATGAGCAAGAAGTTTTTATAACGCTTCTCATAAGCTGATAACAATTCTGTTGAATCTGTGCAGTGTAGGCATTATATATTTAAAATTCAAAGTTTCTTGTAAAACAGGATGTGCAATGAGTATAGAATATGAAAGGAAAATAAAGTATGGCTAGTGTTTATTGTATAGGTTAAAAAAAGTATTCTTGCTGTGTTTATCAGATGACTGCAGTCTACAAATATTCTTTACCAGTGATGACTGTAATCTAGGATAGGAAGTAATTTGCGTTAACTGAAGATCATTTGGCAATTTGCAGACATATGTCTTAAGCTTCTTCTGTTGGATGATTATAAGTGGCATTGCACTTATGAGTTGCAGTTTGTATTTCCAGTTAAATTTTAAGAGTATTTCCGAAAGTCTTTTGTTTGTCTGACAATGAACTGTTGCTCACGTGATCTTGAGCCTTTCCTTGATTTTTGTGAAATCAACTTTTGTATTGATAGTTCTTTTTCTTCATAATTATGAAGAGATCAGCAGTACAAAATATTCATATCTCTTTAGTGTAGGTGACTTAACATGCTTTAATTTTGGTTAGTGGCAAAAAACTGTCTAAATGTGATATTTCACTTCTTTTTGAAGGGTTGTTTTCCCAATGGATAGAGTATAGATGCCTACTGTTCGCATGCAATCACATTGAAAAGGAATTTCCAAGATTTTGGAAAAGTTAAAATGTTTGGAAAAATGTGTGGAGTTTTTTGTTTGTTTTGTATCAGACACCCAGTATCGCTTTGCTTTTCCCTTGGAATATTTTCTGGATAAACATTTTAAATGATCTTAGAGTATTGCAATGATGGAATCATAATCATATTTATTTCTGATGGTTGTTACTGTTATTAATAGGAAGCATTTAACCACTTGTACAGATTTAATAGGGAATGCTAAATATTTTTGGTTTTGCCATCTGATAGGAACGTATTTCCCACTTACTTTCACGTGATTCTTTTGGCCAGTCTTTGGACAGACATTTAGAAGTTTAAACAGTTATTATAATCTGAGGTGGTTGGAGTAAATATTTAATCATATTATTTTTTGGATTTCAAATCTAAAATGTGCAAATTATAAAATGTGTTGGAACTTCTTTGAACATTTTTTTCTAAATTGAGGGCATAGAGAGTGTTGAATTTGCAGTGTTGGGAGGTGTATGTATTCTGTGGGTTTCTTAAAGGGCTTTCTTGGTTTGAGGTTTCGTTTTTACAGAAAAGAGTTGGAGGAAATGTGTGGTAGAGTTGAGTGACTTGTACTTACGATATTCTTTCTGGTGCTCTTATTGTCCAAAGACTCTTTAAGGTTTGAGAGACTGAGACTTATTAAGCCTCCAGTTAATTTCAGTGCAAGTAACATCACAGCAGCATAAAACTTTGTGCACTGAAACATGAAGAATAAACCTCTTAAACCTCTATAAACCTCTTAAACATCACATGATCTGCTGTGAGTGGTCACTTTTGCATAAAGATAAATGAGTATAGCTGATGCAGTAAATGACTACTGACACTTCCCTTGTCCTCATGCAACCAAAGCCAAATTTGTCCATCAAAATGATTCCAAAATCTAAGAGGTGAAACAAATTTCATTAAAAGCAGTAACCAGAAATTTTGCTTTATCCTGTTGAAATTATAGCGCAAATACGTGCTTATTTTGTAGTCTCATTGTTACTATATTTTTTCCTATTACAGTTTGACTTTGAGAAATGAGATTCAGAAATTGTTGTGCAGAATTTGTAGTAGAGGAATTAATGAGTTATCAGAGTTAATGAGCTATGTAATAAATGTTGCAAATTATCAGTTGAAATTCAGTTTCTAGATGTGTGAAACAATAGAGAACAAAGAATTTAAAAAAATCATAATTTGTCACCTTACCCCTAGCTGTATTCCTAAGAACCCATTTGTTGTGTATATGAAATGTATTCTGTGGAAATAAGAGCCATGGTCAATAGGCCAAAACAGAGACGTGAACATAATTGAAAACTAAAAAGTGTAAAGATCTTTGAGAGGTCATAATGTTATAATGTTATAATGTTATATATTCACAACCAAAAGACTGAAGTGAGCAGCCCAGGGAATCACATCTGTCTTCTTGTTTTGACTGTACTAAATATTTTGGTATTGTAAAAGAAAGATTTATAAAAGAGATAAGTTTTAAAACTATTGAAATATTTGAATATAGTATATTCATTTCGTGAATATATGATCAGTAAGTGAAATTGCAGTATTATATGATTATTTTCATATTTGATCAATTGATCACTTCCTGATTATTTCACATCTTTTAGGGTTTGCTGCAGTTCTGAAAGCAGCTGGTTACCTTAAGTAGCAATGTCAAAAAAGTCCATGCAAGTATATGTACATAAGTAACTTCTTAAATATAACGTTTACTCCCTTATATAAATTTTCCTCAAAGCATGTCCTGTAACTTGAGACACAAGAAATACTTTTCTTTGGAATGTGTGTGTGGAAGCGCATTTATATACATATATACACACATACATACACATAGGAAAGCATATATATGTATAAGCGTATATGTTTTTAATCATAAAAGCATAGATGAATGGTGCTTGTGAGTGCACTGCCTGTGCTTACATATACACACAAGTGTGTGAACACACAAACATAAAAAAGCAGAAGATTGTCAACAGTAATGGGTGTAGAAAGGAATAATGTGGACAATTCACAACTTTATAACAGTGCCTATTTTTTCTGTCATCTTGGAGGCTCAAAGATAAAAATCTCTTAGATGATTTTGAAACAAATACGTATTTTATACAACAGCTTGGATTTTTCAGGTACTACCATTATGTAAGGAATAACAAAACATAGAGCTGGAAGCGTCATCTAGTGTTATCCCCTTTTTCTGCCCCAAAAGGATTATAGAAAGCAACGATGATGTTTTTAAAGCGTCTGTGTGTTGGAGGAATGGGAAAATTGACTATTTTGTATAAAAAAGCTATCCAGTCATTTTCCTTGGAAATTTTCGTCTAGGAGTTTCACCTTCAGATTTAGAACAGCTGTAATCTTCTGTACCTTCTATTATCCCGTAAATTCTTTCCTCAGGATTCTTCATTTCTGGTCAGCCTCTAAGTACCCTTTTATTGACTTCATCTGTTGCTTAATGTTTCTTAGTGTTACTTGGGCAAAGCCCCCTAGAGTCTAAATTTGTTTTTAACCTGTAGACAGATGGCAGTGGTTGAAAGCTGCGGAGCTACTAGGTATTCATTACGAATGTGAATGCTCCGTTCATTATCGCTTTGCTCACGGAGCATCTGAGCACTCTGTAATCTGCCCTGGACACAGCTCTTTGACGTAACAGTGTTAGATTGCTTTTATTTGAACGAATGTGGGTGATTTTGTTTGAAATAGAATAGGAAGAACAGCACAGTAACTCAGGCACAGAACAGCCTTGGACAGCACCAGTTTTGGACATAACTGTGTGCAGAGTGTCTCTGTCTAGTGTTTTACTTGAACGAAATATCATATTGTCATCTTCATACAAATTTGTTTTGAATACTGGGTCCATACTATATTTGTTGGATGCTGTGAACTGAGGGCATCCAGTTGATAAACATTTAGTGCATTTTTTGTATATAAATACCAGTAAAATGACTACATTGGGGTTTGACCATTAGTATAGTATGTTTTGTCAAATATTCTAATCAATGTAGAAAGACAAAGTCATTTTAATAAGCTAGAGGGCATGCCCATATAGCAGGATAAAGAGATAAAGATTGTTAAAAATCTAGTTATTTCCTGCAGAGGTAGCCTTTTAAAAACAGTAGAAAAAAGCTGCTCTGGAAGAGTTGCAGTATTATGGAGGTGGAAATAGTAATACAGATTTGTTTTTTAAAGTTTGTGGTTATGCTAAAGTAAAACAAATAATTTTTTTTTCTTTTTTTTTTCTTTTTTTTTTCCTTAGGGCATCCAAGATGGATCTCAAGTGTTCTCTGGAGGAATGTTCAATGGCACTGAATTTATTTCTAAACAATAAATTTTCAGAAGCCTTGGAATTGCTTCGTCCATGGTAAGGTCATTTTATTTGCTGGAGCTACTGTAAATAGATAGTGTAAAGTATCTAGTAGTTAAAAATTAATTGAAGGCCTCTGAAGACTGTGGCTTTTATTTATTCCCTTTCTGAAGGATATCTCTGCATTATTGGATTTGGAGTGCAGTTCTTTTTTCTGAAGACAGTCACAAAAAGCATTAAGAAAAAGTTAATGATGTACTTAATTATTACTTTGTTCCAGTTGTAAAATGATATCATTCAAGCTTTCATAGCTAGTTTAGAGAGGAAAAGCAAGACATTATTTAATGTATCTTTGATCACAAAATTGGTACAACCAAACTGTTTTTCACTATACAAGAAATAGTAGAAGAAAATTATGAAAGCATTTTTTAGCTTTTTCTTTATTTAATATCAGTGATAGCAGGCAAATACTACCTTGCCCTCTCTTGCTTTGCTCTGAGAAGCATGACAAAGTAATAAAGTCTTAGTTAACATACGTGATTCTGAAAAGAGTGCTTCTGCTAGTGCACTTTCACCCCATCACAGTAGTTGGTAGACCTGGTAATATGGAATAGCAGTGGTTTGTCAGCCTGCTCTGTCAGGTGTTCTGGCCTCCACGTGTTTCAAAGCAGTCGCAATTACCATTTCACTGCAACAACAGCTACAGGGGAGAGATCTCTCGGGAGCAGCGCTGAAACCTATTCCAATGCGAGCTAATTCTGTCCCGGGGGAGTTGGTAGTTGCCACTGTAAATCATCCGTAGGGCCTTTTCCCTTCTCCCCATGCAGTGTAGGTATAGGCAGCAAGAGTATTGAGCTTTTCCTGTGTTGGGAGGCAATCTGGATGACTGTTCTTTAGATTGAGATCAGAAGCCCTTCTCTGGTTGCTTTCCTGTCTGCGCCAGCAGAAATGGTGCACGAAGGTTATTTTGGTGGTGGAGTTCTGTTGCTTCTGTTTGTAGAACTTTTCATAGAGTTCTTAAACTGCAGGTTTGTGGCAATAAGATGGGGTAAGAATGGCTGGTAGGTATTGTTAGGTAGGACATGGTGGTATGGATGAGCTTGTTAAATTGAGTAGCCCTGTACCAGAAGGACTGTGCATTGTCATTTTTGAAAATTTGGGAAATATGTAATATTTAATTGTAAATATGTAATATCTAGTGGAGGGTGATGCTTTCTAGGCTATGTTCAAGTTTGTGCTTTTCTTGCTTTGTTGTTCTGTCTTTTTGCAAACAAAAGCAGATATCTCTGGAAGAACTTAATTATCTCCTAATTTTAGTTTTGGCTAAAGCACAAGACTTATCTGTTTGTCCTAGGTCTAAAGATAGTATGTACCATGCCCTTGGGTACAGCACTATTTTAGTTATGCAAGCTGCTATGACCTTTGAACAGCAGGATATACAAATGGGAATTTCTACAATGAAGGAAGCTTTACAAACCTGCCAAAGGTAAGTCTGAGCAATTTGCATTCATAGGGTGCCTATTCCGTTATATAAGGTTCATTATTCCATTTGGAAGATACCCCAGCTGTCTGTACAAAAGCAAGCTATTGTCAATATGCTAGTGATTTAAACTTGGAATGGTGAAATACATCACGTTATGTAATTGGGTTTTTTTAATAATATTGCAGAAACAAAAGGCTTTTGTATTTATATCCTCTAATGATAGTTAAATAGCTACTTGGCCATGTGGGCTGCAGGCTGACATTTAAAGTAACTATAGGATGAAACTACTTGAGCTATTTCAACATGCAACTTTGTTTTCCATGTAAATGAACGGTTTAAAAGTCCTATTTTTAAACTTTATTATGAAAAATATGTGTATAAGTTGTTTTCAGATATGGAACAGATAGTCTAATAGGAGCAGGTTTGTACTGAAGTTACTGTTAAAAGTGAATCAAACTCTTTGTTTTATAAGTCTTTATTCTACAGCTAAAGAGCTATCATTTCCATCAGGAAGGGGAAGGAGAATAGAAAGTGCACTCCTGGGTGTTTGCTATGCTGTCTTTGCTGAAATTTCACAGAGACTGTCATTCTGAAAAGCATAAAGGGGAAAGCATTATTGTAAGGGAACAGGCAGCTGCAGATGAAAGTAGTTACTTAGGAAAATGCTTGAAATGTATTTCTATTCTTAGTTTTGCACTTTAACATGTTGGGTAAGTCTGTTTACCATTTGGTTTCCAAGGAACACTCAGGTTTGCATATGCAAACAAGTACGTGTTTTCTCAGGTGTGCCTCAGGTGTTCAGAGCTTCGTCTGAGCTCTGTTGCTTGATATGCCTAAAAAGTGGCCTCCTTGTATCCTGGCGCTGTGAAAAAGAATTGAAGGGTGTTTCAGAACAGCTTTCCATCTTCACAGAGTACAAACTTCCATTCCTAGGTGCTCTGTGCTGCTCATATGGAGACCATGAAGATAAAGGCAATCAAATGCTCTGAGGTTTAGAAGTGTCACAATTACGTTGCCTTAATTGGTCTCGGCTTTGTGCAAGTGGTTTGTTAACCTGTGATCTTACTGTCTTGTTGTCAGCGTCCTGCCTTTTCAGTATACAGAAGAGTGAAACAGACAATAAACAAATGCTCAGTATTTTTAGTGATGACTCAGCAAGCTCTAAAATTCATTTACTTCTGAAATTGTTTCTTTGACTCTGGTAAAAGTTCAGTTCTTTGTAAATAGCAATGAATTAATTTTTGGATCACCTTATTGAAATAAAATAGCAAAATGAAAGATAAATAACTAAGATCTATTGAAAGAAAAACGTGCAACTACTTTGGGAAGTTTGAAATTCCATGTATGGCATAAAATACCATTAATGTTGAAGTATTTACGTTTTTAGTGTTGAAACAAGCTCCTCTGTAGTTCTTTGGTAATTCTGAGTGTGTACGATGAAATGCAAAATTTATAAATGCAATTCATAAAATCAAAAAGGTAAAGCAGGTAAAGTGACTTTTCAACATCAGAGACCTCTGTGGCAGTTCTGTAAATGACAGTTACAGAACTTGACAAGTCACCTTCACTACTGTGACTCTTCTTAAAGCTGGAGGTCACTTATAAAATGTGTTTCACTGCATTGGGTGTATTAACTCCTCAGCAGTGTTCCTGCATAGATGCTTAAGACAAGAACTTGGTGGGTAGTAAGGACCATGTATGTTACTATGGACATAGACTAAATTAAACCCATGTTTGAAAGTTGAATTAGGATAGTTTCTGAGCCTGGATTTTGTACCTGTGATGACAGCTGGCTACTCAAAGTAGTATAGTGTTTGGTTAACCACTACTTGATTGAGCATATTTATAAAATCTGTTGCAATGGTGAAAAATTACAGTATGTTTAACTTGGTTTAAGTTTTTGCAGAAATTCTCTAATCCTGTTTGGGTTTCTTTTCTTCCATATTTGACAACTAATCTAGATTCAGGAAAAGAAACACCGTGGTAGAATCCTTGTCCAATCTAGTTTCTAAACAGCCAGTGGATCAGTTAAGTGAAGGTAAGTGGATTATAATACTATTTAAAAAAAAAAAAAGTCCTCAGGAACACCTACCCAACATCTGCTAGTATATTAAACTGAGTAATTTTCTAGTTGTCTTGCAATAAAACAAATTGAGATCTTTCTTCTCACAAAACATGACTTCTCCTGAAGTCACTGTTATTGTAGAGGAATCACCTTTGTGTTGCTTACAATAATTTTTTTCTTTAGTTGGAGTTTTAGGCAAGTTTCTCAGGCTCCTGACACACATAAATCATGATGGAAATGCTTTAGATAATGAATTGAAGAGTGAGGTCTTTTTTTTTTCCCCTAATTCTGGCAGAATTAAGCAAGCATTTTTTTTTTGGCCTGACACAAAAAGACTAGAAGATACTATTGACCAATAGACTTTGTTGCTATTAATTTTCTTTTCTGTCTTGTGTAGAGGAAATGCATGCTGAAATATGTTATGCTGAATGCTTACTGCAGAAAGCAGCTCTCACCTTTGTACAGGTAAAATATACTTTCCTCTATATGTCTGTATAACAGTTTATAGGAAGGATGTTGATGTTTCTACAGGATTCTTATTCCACAGCAGTTTTGAAACTTTTTTTAAAAAAACCTTTCGCTGTAGTAACTCAGGTTATCTCATGATATGCCACCCAGAAAAAAAATCACATTTTGTTTTGCTTAACTAAAGATGTAATATCTAGGGAGCGTCTCATATGTACAGTCTGTGTATTACTTGTGTCACACCTGAAACTGCCCTGCACTGGACAGTTTACAAAGTTACGAAGTCGCTGAGAAATGTCATAATCTTAAAGTACAAATCTGTTCAAGGAGGAAAGGAATAGGGTATTCTGCAATGAACCAGATTGCAATTGATGCTCATATCTCGTAAGCGTCACTGTCCATGAACAGTGTCATAAGATTGTGTCAACGAAACTATAGTTGCCAGTGACTATAAAGCAAGCATCCCTTAGAGTGAAATAATCACTCAGTTCACAGAAGCCTCTGCTGTTTGATACTGCCTTGTGTTTTTCTTACTTAGTATGTGATACAGTGACACTAGAATTTGTGTTTTCAAATTCCATCTTAAAAGAGAAATTATTGTTATTCTGCTTATAATCTTGTTTATACGTGTGCTTGCCTTGTGTGTTTTAAGAATCTACTTTAGGAAATCCCCTAGAGATAACCATTATGAGGAAGAAGTGAGGTAAAGAGCTGTTAAGGTCAGAAATAGGCAAAAGGTTAATTTGACCAAGCTTTATAATCTGCTTAATACGATACATCTTGTAGAAGTGTCAGAAAACATTAGTAATGAGATGCCCAACCTTCCTAAAACTGACTTTATCTCCTTTCTTAATCAAATAGAATCACAGATTTTTTTTCCATGAGGATTATCTGTTGAATAATGTATTATTCATCATGCTTTTCAGGAACACCTTTTTGATGGCTTGTGGATTTTGTCTTATATTTTCTAGAGGTTAATAATCATGTATGTTGGGATGTATGTATGTGTTAGTTTGTGGAGTTGCTATTGGTCAACAGTGGAAATTCTTCTGCTTTGGGGATAATTTTGCCTTCTATCGGGTTCTGGGATCACCTGCATGTTTTAGAATTGTCTTTTCAAAACTTTTCTTAAATATTCTTAGAGCACCATCTGGTGGAGAGCTTTCTTATTTTATATATAAACATTAAAAAAAAGAAAGTAACTTGTTTATTTTACCTACTTAAGTTTTAAAACTTGTCACATTGCAGAAAAATGCTTTGTTGAGAATTTAATACACGTGGTGGAATTATCTGTAAGGTTAAAGTTAATAACTGAAAAATCATCTTTAAAAAGCTTCAGTGACTCTTTAGTTATATTTTAAAATGTAACTGAAAAAATTTTAAGTTCCTTTTGCACTGTTAAACATTTTTTTTTTTCTCCAGGATGAAAATATGATTAACTTCATCAAAGGTGGCCTCAAAATTAGGACAAGTTACCAAATATACAAGTAAGCCATTAGAAAGCACTTAAGTTCAATGTTGGTATAAACAGGTGCATTAATGTCTACAAAAATGTCATAATACACATCGTGTTTCTACTTCATATCATTTCTAAGTTTTGTTCTTCCCCTCCTTTTTTTCTGCATCAAAAGAGAATGTCATCAGGTGCTACAGATGACTCAGGGGAACAAAAGCAAAAATGAAACTTATCACCAGTTTGAAGGAGGAGTAAAACTTGGAATAGGAGCATTCAATTTGGTATGACTTTGTTTTTTCACACTTCAGAAAAGCGTTTGGGGTTATTTTATACAGTTTCAGTTATACAGCATTTATACAGTTCTATCTAAGATTCGTTCTTTGCAAATAACCTCTCTTAAAAAGGAAGTGGTTGCAAAACAGAGATGTAGATTTCGAAGTTGTAGACTTTGTCATATGAAAACAGGGCTGTCTTTTTATGTGCATAGGATTTTTTTTCCCAAAATTCATTTAATTTTTAATTGAGCAATTAATATTTCTTAAATGGGAAACATTTGCATCAACTATATCTTTTGTTTCAGTGGCTTGCAGTTGATAGCCACTGCGAATTAGTGCAAAAATGCAGAAAAAGTGTTAGTTTACTGAGTTTTTACAAAAGATGATCAGGTGGATCAAGTAACATTTTGCTTTACAATTTAATATCATTAGGATTTGACCTCTTGTGCCAACAGTAAGAGTTAATTTCTTCTGACACCTTAACTTTTAATATTGTTCAAGAAAGCAACGGGCCAGTTCTGCACGTGGCCAATCTTTTTGCACCTGTCTGTCTTAAAACCCAACAGTGGTAGATGCTTGTGTTCAGAAGTGATCTTACCTTTTCTTTTCTTTTGGAAGTATCTTTAGCAGGAAATGTAAAGAAACAATCTGTTTAGGGGAAAATAGAGTAAAGTGAATGGAGCGTTCAAAAATCTGGCCTTCTAACAGACCTCCTTGTAATGTGCTTGTTGAAAAGATAGTTGTGGTCTTTGTAAACTCTTATCGGTTGTGTCAACCATGGATAGGGCAGCTACAAGGTGAATAGAAAGGGCATGTGATAAAGGGCTGGAGGATGATGAACATTCTGTGCAGTAGGCTGTATAGAAGTATACATGCTGTATATACATATTCATTACTTCCAAAGCAGAAACAAGTTTGAGATAGCATTGAGTCATCTGATTGGGAGTACCTGAAGCAAGATGATAGCTATGGATTCTAAGTGCTACCCCCTAAGTGCTATTATTAGTAAATAATACTTTCTTCTCATTCCGAACAAACCATAATTTTCAAAGTCTTGATCAGCTGAATAATAATCTGCAGAAGCACAGTTAGGCTTCCTGTATTGGTATTTCCAATGCTGGATGATCAAGAGTAAATTTTAATTTAAATTTCATTTTGTTAATCACCTGTGTTCTAGTCTCAAACATTTGAAACTGTCTTTTACTCTTTTACTGAAGTTTAATGGCATTTAATATATTAACTAATTCTTGGTTGAGGTTATCAGCAGTTTAAAATCTTTTCAGTATTGGTGTATGACTTAGATATGTATATATATCTTATGTCTTTGAAATGTATTGCAGATGCTGTCACTTTTACCGGGAAGGATCCTTCGACTTCTAGAATTTATTGGATTTTCTGGCAATAGGGTATTGAATCTGATTTTAATTTTTTAAAATTTTTTAAAATATTTTTAGTGTTAAAAAGGCAACTAGTGGGCTAGACTGTGCAGGCATGCATGTTGAAATTCCAGTCTTCAAAAAGATTTTTTTAATCTGTATAGCAGTAAATTAATGTATTCCCCATACAAGTAAATGCAGGACAGTTGCACTTCTAGGCTTCTTTCACCTTCCTAGGGCATCGCTTTGGGATGAGGAATTTGAAGGAATTTTTGAATGTAGTGTATAGCTTGGGAATCCTGTATCTTGTGCTTGTGGATGAGGAAAGTATTAGTATCATAACCTAGCCTTTTAGCTTTGTAAATACTTTACATTCCTCTAAAACTCCCTTTGCCACCTGTAAGGAAAAAAAAAAAAAAAGGCCAAATTGGACATAACTAAAACTTAGGTTATTCATGAGCCGGAGGGGAGTCTGTGGAGTATGTGAAAATAGATTCCATTGAAAATCTGGTTGCTTTATGTTTTGTACATTACCCAAGTTCTCCTGTAACTCAACAAGTTGCTTTGCAATAAAAATCCTAATAGGCTCATATTTCTTTTCAAACAAAGCTGTTTAAATCTGATAAGTTTCTGAAGAGTCGCTGCTCTTGAGCAAGAAAGCTCTGAGCTCATCTCAATAATCCCAAGGACTATCAAGCTATTTTGTAATGGGCATAAACTGGAAGGGATGTGAAGATGAATAAGTCAATGATTTTAATTCCTTTTTTCAGAACACACAAATTCTGTTGAGCTTATAGAATTCTGAAGATGGTTATGAAGGGTCTATGCATGAGTTTCTGTGAAGAAAGACTTTGGCCTAAAAGCAAGACTGAAATAGTTGAAAGAGGTTCCTACTGAAAATAGGTGGTTCTAACAGGCTGGTAGCCTATTCTAGGCTGGTAATAGGCTGGTAGCTGATTGGAGAAGGAGGTAGCCCATGCATATTCAATTTTAGTCAGTATTGACATAATGTACTGAATGTTGTCTGCTGGGCCAGAACTGTTTTCATAGCTAATTCTGCTTTTGTTTGTGATATTTTTTAGGAGTTGGGTCTCCATCAGCTACGGGAAGGTGCATCTGGCAACAGTTTGAGGGCTATTTTGTGTACTTTCACCTTATTGGTTTATCATACTTATGTCTCCTTAATCCTTGGTAAGACTCAGATTGCAACTGCTTAGTTGTGTTATACATTATGACAGATGTTGTGAATTTGAACCAAATTTAGAAACTGTGGTTGATAGCTTTGTGATAGACTGCTGTATGTTTAATGATCAAAAGCTTATACTCAAAGGTATGTTTGCAGAAACCCTCAGGTAGATATTGTAATACTGACATCCCCTTCTGTTTGAAGGGCAGGTGTAACATGCCAACAGCCAAATACCAAAAGAAAAACCACATATCTTTTTAAGTTCAGAGAAGTCCGTTTCCCAAATTAATGTGCATTACAGCAAAAATTAACTCTAGAAACATGTGTACTCCCCAAATAACTTACTTATTTTCTTCCTCTAGATTATACACAGAAATAAAAACATGTGCCATCTTTTGCCTGCTTTATAAGCAGTCTTGTAAATTCAAGAGAAAATGACTGTATTGAAAAGTAGAACTTCCGTGAGTTGTAGCTGTGAAATAGACTAGGAAAAGCTTGCTGTGGCCTACTGACCAACTAACAGTCCAAACCAGAGACATGTCTCCCTGGAAATTCAAGTCTATAGAGAATTAATTAGTGGTGGTAAAGTCACCATTAGTTCTCAGTGATGCCTGGCATATGTTTTTAGGCTCTTCGTTTTGGGAAGGAGGATGCCAGTCCATGTCCTCTTATCAGCAAATAAAGCAAAACAAAATTTCTTTTGGTATCATTGAACTCAGAACCAGAAGTGGGGGAACATCTGAAGGAAAATTTTATATCTTGCTAAGGATATTAAAATAATTAAATATATTTAAATGTACATACATATATTTAAAATTGGGAATTTCATTTAAATAGTATCTATGTATTCTACTGTGCTTCTACTTGTGGACATTTAACGTATTAAAAATTATTATTTCTTTAAGGACAAGAATTTATGTTTATATAAATTTAGTATAATTACATAATTATACTTTTGTATAAAAGCAATCTTCCATTAATCAATTCATTAAACAACAACTAATATGATTTAGAATCTTTTTTTTTTTTTTTTTTTTCTCTTACCCTAGTAGACTGAGTTTTTCCCTTGTGGTTTCTAGGTACAGGGGAAGCCAACCTTCATGAAGCAGATAGTCTCCTTGAACCCTACCTCCAGAAGTTTCCAAATGTGTGTATTCTCAATATGTTTTATAGTATTAATTTATTTCCCTAAGCTTAAAGTAGTAACGGTATGTTTGTTTTTCTCTTTTCCTTTCAAGGGTTCGATTATATTATTTTATGCTGCTAGAATAGATATACTGAAAGGAAATTTTGAAAAGGTAATTCAGTTTATTCATCTTGCTGTTTGGATCTTTTCAGTGTTCAGCTTGGGCAGAAAACTTTACCTTCCTACTTCTTCCAAGTACCTTATATTAACTGGACCAATAATTATTATAATCAATAATGGGTGCCATTATTGACTCTGTAAGAAAGACTGAGGGGGAAGATGGTATCACCCTGCTAGTTAGCAGTTCTCCAGTGGGTGATACCACTGGACTCCACTTTGGGTGCTGGGAAGGAATTTTACTTGAATCGGCTTTCATGTTGACCTGTAATTGTGTCTTTTTGTTTAATCCTAGGCACAGATAACATTCCAAGAATGCATAGCATCCCAGCAAGAGTGGAAGCAGATTCACCATCTGTGTTACTGGGAGCTGATGTGGTGCTACACATTCCAGCAGAACTGGCTTCAGGCGTATCGGTATGCAGACCTGCTCAGCAAAGAGAGCAGGTGGTCTAAGGTAAATGGGGGAGTGGACGTGATCTTGATATACTTAGTAACCTCTTCATAGTTAAACTTGCTTACTTAATTTCCATAGTAAATGAAGACTTGCCTTTCTTCTAAAACTTCTAAGCATGCACAGGAATGGAGGATTTAATGGCGTTAAGGAAGTTTTGCCAGAACCATTCTTCTTTCTACTAAAAACTGAGGTGCCCATCGAAGACTAATAAAAGAAATGGAGAAGAAAACTATTTGCTTAAGTCTGTAACAAAGTTCTATTAGTCCTTAATAAAATTTGGGTAAGGAAGCTCCAGTTCCTAGTTATTCATAAATAGGCAGTATCAGGACTAGTCAGCAGATGTTTTGAAACATGAAACAGAAGGGCTGCTGCATGAGGAATAATATATATATTCTCATGAGGAAAGTAAGATATAATCTTAGGAGGAAAATAAGGTAACTTACGGTTTTCTTATAAAAATGCATTTCAAAATAAGAACTAAGCATAATATGCAATTTTTTGTTACATACTTTTGGGCTCTTCTTTCTAGATAACTGTCTTAAACTAGTGGAGAGGACATGCATCCCATTCTTGACAAAAGAGGAAGAGAATAATATTACACAGTGTGAAGTTCATGTGTCTTGAGTAGAGTTATGGATATTCCTTTTTCTCTGCAAAATCCACTTATGGCACTTCCTTTCTATCTGTACTCAGGTATTTTTACTGTGTTAAGAAACATACCTGAAAAAGCAGACTGAAATGGATTATAATATTCATGGGCTTTTGAGCAGTTATCTCTGTAACTTAATCTCACCTCTTTGACCTAACAGTTTGCATAATAAACTGCTCTTTGCATGAAAAGTATGTAAAATTCTGACTAAATTACAATATTAATAATTATATTGAAAATAAGACTGTATTTCTAGTATAGGTTTTATCACAGAGGAAATGCATGTCTAAACTTCAGTAGATCTACCTGTCTGTGAATAACTGGAAACAGTTTGCTGCAAACAGTGGATAAATGCTTGGATCATTAATGTTTAACTGAACACATTCATTTAGCTGTACCTTTTTTTTTTTTTTTTTAAACAGGCAATATATGTATTCCAGAAAGCAGCAATTTTGTGTATGCTTCCAGAGGATGATGTGAAGAAGACTGGTGAGGACATTGTATCTTTGTTCAGGTAAGCTTTAATACAGTAGCTAGATGTTTACTATTTCTCCAATGTAAATGTTTTTGATTTATGAATCTTTCTTGAGTCACGTTCTGCCTACTTGTAACTGACAACTTTTCTGTTTTCCTCTTTAAGCATTCTGATTCTGATTCAATACTGCTTTTATTAGCAAATACTAATTTTGTTACTACAGACTGAATGATGTAAGGATAACTAATGATTTATTTTTGAGGAGAATAGTGTATATTACTACAAGAAATAAGGTTAAAGAGATTATAAAGCAAACTCTTGTTTTCCTTTTCTGTCCTTGTAGACAAGTGGATGGTCTGAAACAGAGAATTGCAGGAAAATCTATCCCAACTGAGAAGTTTGCAGTAAGGAAAGCGCGACGCTATGCGAGTTCTCAGCCAGTGAAGCTGATATTGCCTGCCTTGGTATTTATACTTGTTTTCTTGTGGTACTTTTTGAAAGAAAAAATAAACATAGTTTCTTACATGGAAATAGAATAATATTAGGTAGCATCTATCTACCTTTTTTAAAGATTTATAAGTGTTTGTCAGAAGGGGAGGCTTTCTTTATTTGTTTTTGCTGCATTTTAGTAACTGGAGGATACTAGTTGGCAGCCCAAAATATGATAGACAGGTTTTCCTCATGGAAATATGTAGAGAAAAATTTCTTTTTTCACTTGAGGCTCAAAGTTATCTTTAGCTTTGAAGGAATCACCGTTATGTTTATGCTCATTGAGAGTATTCAGTCCTTCTGCTCCAGACACCAGCAAATTAAGGAGAACTTTTTTTTTTTTGGTATCATCATATTTTCAGGTGAAATTGGAGGGGTGTGTTTGTATTACTGATTGTGAGTAACATGCAGTAATTACATATTACAAATATATATTACAAATGTTACTGTAATTTCACATGTCTCAGAATGCACTAGCAAAGCACCTTTTGTTTATATTGCACTCTGATAAGGCTTATGGCAGAATTTGTGTCTATAGATAATTAAGCAACAGTAGAATATGAAAAGCATGTAATATGGGAAAGTTTATAATATATTAAAGCTCATTTATATGGAAAGAGAGGCCTAAAGCAAATCCCTGCAGCAACTTTAAAGTTCAATGAGTTTGTCCTTTGTGTATTCTCAAAAGAATTATTTATAAGGATCTAAGTAATAAAGTTGTCCATGGCTTGTACTACCTAATGCTGTTCAGCTGTGAGATAATACTTTTAGCGTTGCTGTCCAATATAATGTCTTTTTAATCTAAGAGCTTTTCCCTCATGGAGTGTTTGATTGTAACTTTTATGCGATCACAGCGTCGAAATCAGTCCAGAATCTTTCAGTTAATATTGTTAGTAAGACTTTATTTCAGGTTTTGAGACAGATTAGATGTATAACTATTTAGCTACAGCACAAATTCAGTCAGGAACATTTCAGTAGTGTATTGTATCTACTTCAAAGTGACCTTGCACTTAATATTTTGGGTGAGTAATTGCAGTTCAGATATCATAGATTAAATGATACTACCATATTTGTAAGTTCTTATTACTTAGGAATTAACTCTTTTTACTTAATGCAGTGTATTATAATTTTTAATGCTTCTAAAAAACCATATCACCAATTATTATATTTGAAGCATCTCAGAGGCTTTTTTTCCCCGTAATTTGCCCTGATTGTTTTTAAAAAGCTTTTGAGAAATAGCTTGGAAGTGTATGTGTATACTGGAAACATTTTCATTCCCCAAGAAAGATCTGTCTGCTTCCACTGTTACATAAAAGGCTGTAGATTATAGCATGGATGTGCATGCATGTACAAATGTGCGCACACACATAGAATCACAGAATGCTTAAGGTTGGCAGGGACCTGTAGAGGTCATCTAGTCCAACCCCCCTGCACACGCAGGGTCTCCCAGAGCACGGGGCACAGGGTGGTGTCCAGGCGGGTTTTGAAGATCTCCAGAGAAGGAGACTCCACCACCTCTCTGGGCAGCCTGTTCCAGGGCTCTGTCACCCTCACTGTTAAGAAATTCTTTCTTAAGTTCCTGTGGAACTTTTGGTGCCTCAATTTGTGGCCGTTTCCTCTAGTTCTATCACTGGCCACCACTGAGAAGAGGCCAGCCCCCTCCTCCTCGCTCCCTTTCTTGAGATATTTATATACATTAATCAGGTCCCCTCTCAGTCTTCTCTTCTCCAGGCTGAACAGGCCCAGCTCTCTCAGCCTTTCCTCATAGGGCAGATGTTCCAGGCCCCTAATCATCCTCATAGCCCTGTGCTGGACTCTCTCTAGCAGCTCCACGTCCCTCCTGCACTGGGGAGCCCAGAACTGCACACAGGACTCGAGGTGCGGCCTCACCAGGGCTGAGTAGAGGGGCAGAATCACCTCCCTCGACCTGCTGGAGACGCTCTGCTTAATGCACCCCAGGATCCCTTTGGCCCTCTTGGCCACGAGGGCACACTGCTGCCTCATGGTCAACTTGTCGTCCACCATGACACCCTTCTCTGCAGAACTGAACAGATACATACATTTGAACATGTGAACACACACACACTATTTAGTGTAATCTCACATGCGTAATAAAGAAGGTAACTATTTTCAGGTACCTTTTTTCTAGCTTGTGTGACAGAGGTCTCAGAATCAAAAACATCCATGTATTCGTCGTGTTACCTGAATGTCAATACAGACATGGTTAAGTTTCTTCAGTGTTCTTTTTGTTGTGTTTTTGTGTGTGTGTGTGTGTGTGTGTGTGTGTGTGTGTGAACTCTACACTGGAACCAATATATTAAGAGGAGTATCCTGAAGGTGTGAAATATTCAAAACTTAGAACCACAGGTTAATTTACCTGCACACTTGCAGTGTTATTTTGCCTGTCCTATGCATTGGTATTCTGAAACAACTGTAAATTATTACAAACAAACCTGTCAGTGACATACAAGTTTCTTAATACAAGTGTGAATATCCTGTATACATTGTGGAGGATTATTTTAAGTCAAATGAATGCTTTTATTCTTGAGTTTCTTAACTTTGAGTGCTTGATTTTGAAATTTTATAATTGTTAATATGATTTTTTGTATGCAGTATTTTATGTACTCAGTGTTCTGTAACAGCCTTCCAAGTTACTCTTTAGGTAAATATTTGTGGAATTTCATTAGTTTGTCTTGTTTGTTTTTGTCAGGAAATGATGTATGTCTGGAATGGCTTTGCAGTTGTGGGCAAAAGAGCAGACCTCACTGAAAATTTGTTGGTAACAATTGAAAAAGAAGAAACTGCTCTACAAAATGAAACTAGTAAGTGGTCAATTAAGATAAAAATACAAGTTAGTTAGAAATGCTGATGGGACACTTTTTTCTATTTCCCCACCTTAATATTCTACGACGTTAATGTTCACTCAACTCAAACCAACATGCTATTCATTCTAAGTATGGAGATTTTGGAGCCACATGAAATTTTGTGGTTCTTTTAAAACATGCCCTTAGTTTCGTCATAGTATAGTTATTAAAAATAATTTGTTAGAGTACAAGGTGATAGATCTTAAGTTCTTATTAAAAAGAAGAAGATAAAACTGGAGTACTGTAGAAAAGGATACTTTTATTCATTGTTCTATAAGTTTTTCACGTAGTTGCTGCTTGCCCATCAATTAAATTTCTGAATAATCTTCTCTTTCCAATTCTCCATCTAAAATGAATAAATATTATCTTTTTAAACAATTTTTTCTCAACTATACCCAATTTTTAATCACATTTTGAACAACTAATAAAATAGTTTCTCCCACTTATGAAATATCGTATTATCTAGTATGTCGGTAACTGTTTGCACATGGATTTAGAAATATGAGGTAGGATATTTGCTTATCCTTTGTACGGCTTGATAATAGCTATATTCATGATGGTGTATCAAAATTGCTTCAGCATACTAGTGTCTTAAGTTTATTACTACTAAAAAAAATAAAATAAAACTAAAACCAAAACCTACTGTTGTTTGATACCTAAATATTTAATTGTCAAATAGAGTAAATCTGACAACTGAATCTGAGTAAATAAACTTTTTTTTTCCTCCCATGGAATGTAACTCCTTGTCCTCCCACCACCATATTCATTTTTTGGTCAAATTGAGGCATATAGCAGTCTTAATCACTTGATCATCCTTCAGGGAGTCTTGTGGAAATGGTGCAATACTTTTCTGGCCTTTTCCACATTATTTAACGCAGTATATTAACACTGGCAGAACTTCAGGTCAATATAGGCAGACACAGAAATAGTTTTCTTTTGTAGTGTCAACTGTATTAAACAATACTATTACAATAGTACCTGGATTTTTTTAAAAACAACTTTGTATAACTTCATTATTTGAGATTGTACTCCTAGTCTTTGAAGGTAGTACAGCAGTAGTCTACTTATAAGAATTTAGGTTAGCATTATCAACTTCAATTATGTTTTCAATATTGTGTCCCATATAGAAAGGTTAGACCATTTTTTTGGTGAATTAAAAATATACAATGTCTTTTGGATTTAAAGTTATCTTGTTGAATTTAGAGTCTCAGATCCTTAGAAGGGTTAACATCTTATGCGTCTTTGTACATTTTTTTTTAAACTGTGTCTTTGCCTTGAAGTGTTTGCTCCCTATTTTGATCCAAGTTTATATTGTGTAATTTGTATTAATATGTTCCTTTGTGTGTCTGTCTGTGTTTCTTGAGAAAGCTTTTCATTACTTTTGCTAGGCTTTTTCTGTTGCCAAAAATTGGATCTATGGAGCTTAATAGAAAACCCAGACAAACTTAAGATATTTTATAAATCAGATAGTGTTAAATTCTGTATAATAGTCTGTAAAAATACATCTGGTCATAAGCCTTAAAATAAATTGAACTAATGGATACAAAGCTGTAGAGGCAGATACAGGATATGCATAGCAGCATTAAACCCAAATGCAAAAATATTTGAGACATCTGCAAATAAAATATTGTTGTCATTACTTTTGCACAGAATTTTGGCAGAAGATCTCATGAATCCAGTATTATCCATATTATGCAGAGGCTGGTGTCATCAGTTAGACTGAAAATAGTTCTAATCAGCACTTGGAAATCTGTTGTTCTCCAAAGTTAGAGCTGAAAAATTTTCTCGTCTCTAAACAGTACTGCTTTTTAAAACAGCACATATTTCTAATGAAAATATGTAGTTTACAAAGAGGATCTTGTTATAAAATGTAGTTGCTGTTTACACTTTCAAGATATTTTTCGATAGTAGCTGCAGTGAAATTTAATTTAGTTGTGGGCTTTGTGTCTGTGAGCCTTGCCTCTATATTTTTAAAGTTATGGATTTAGGCAAGTTAAAGATTGTGACTACCAGAATTTGTGCAGAACTGACACCAAAATCCGGTGATTAAAGCAATCAGCAGAGTGTGACACGGATGTGGTATTATTCTAAATGACAAGTGTTTGTACTCGATAACGCTAAAGGATTTCTTAAGTGATATAAAAATGTGTAGATTATACATGAAGGTTACTTAAGGATTGAGATCTCTAAAAAGAGCTGTTAGTATTACATCGGCCTCAATGTAGACACAGCAAGGAATCTCTCAAGGATTTTAACGAATTGTATAGTCTGCTAAAAATGGAAACAATAGAAGGAAGAGATGAAAGATCTTGAAAATTACCTTTTCTTCATGATTTCTGGAAATATTATTTTCCATGGCTGTTGGTGTTTTATCTCAAAAATATAAAAATGAATATGTAACTAAGAAAAAACTTGCTTATCTTTTGATCTTCTCTGGTTTTATATGTATAATGATTTTTCTGTTTGATGGAGAGGACTTCAAGAAGATGCTGTTCAACATTTATTTAAATATTGTTTTTATTAAATTGTATTTTCCACGTGCTGTCCTGGTTACAGAATTTTGGCTTAGTAGCTTTTCCTGTAGTAAATACTGGGAGAGTTCAAGAATACTTGAAGAAGGCCATGAAGACTAGCAAGGTTTTACTAGCATTGGGGCTTACATGCAGTAGTTTCGGGGACTGAGTTCTGTGGGAGATAGTCGCATTAACCTACTGTGTTAGCCTAGCAAAGCGTTGAAAGGAATACAAACTATCTTCCTATTATTGTGATTCTATCTAATATTAAAAAAAGAGTTTGAGATTTGCTGCCTGTCAAAACTTCTTGAGGTTTACATGCAGACAGAAGTCAGCTTGAACTTAGGGGCAAAGTACTTCACTGAATCCATGCAAGATGCTTTAATCTTGCATGTTTGGAACTGTTCATGTAGGATTTTTTTGGCAGACCGTTTTAAGAAATGAACGTGACCTTAGAGGACTGGTAATTAGTTATAAACAAGATGATCTGATGGGAGGATGTTTTGCTTCCTGAATTGTTAATGTATGTGTGGCCATCTGTCTTTCCATATGTGTTTTCTTTACTTTATGGCAGCTAGCAAATGTTACAAACCAAAGCAACAAGAAAGGGTTGCACTTACTAAGTTTATATTTCTGGACCACTTAACAAATACCCCTTCCGTTAATGCTTTTAATCCTGCTGGACACAAGTCTGTTTTATTTTTTTTTCTGAACATTGCCCCACTGCCTATGAAGCTTCTTAAGTGGTAGAGATGAATTCTTATAAGACTGCTGGTGCTACTGAGTTTTGTGGGCACTTTGGAATAGTGGAAGTTTTTAAGAGAACGTAGTGTGAAGGAAATTTTGTCTTAAAACAGTAGGCAAAGCCTTTAGTAAGTGCTACAGGTGTTACAGTGCAAGTTTATGCCTATTTTATACAGACTTCCTGATAGAGCAGATGGAACTGAGGGGTTTTATTCCTTAATTCCTTTATATTCCTATATAATAGGATAAAGAGGAAAAAGACTAATATATTGCAATAGATGCAATGTTGTGCACCTGTTTTCTTTTGTATGCCTCGGGCATATTAAACTGTAATGACTCCTGAACCTGACTGATTCCTGCTGTGAAAATCTCTTGTTTTTCTTTTTGTGAAGGTGTATGTAAATTGTGTGGTGTATTTTGCTTTTGCTCGTAGATCACAATGAATATTATATGGATGATGTTGCCATGTTGCAATTATTGAAAGGACTGTGTCTGAAGCACTTAGGAAGACTCATGCAAGCTGAACTGTGTTTCAATCAAGTAATTCAAAGGTAAAAACATAGAAATATTCTTTCTAGCATTCTGTTCCATAGATTTTGATGTTCCTCAGAAGCATTCACAGAATTTTTAAGATAAGATGTTTGAGGAATTAAAGTTGAACAGAAAAAAAAAGTCCTTTCCAGGAGCTGGTATTAAAATACCTCTTCTCTAGGTATTAAAGTACCTAAAAAGTAATTGGAGGTCTATAAAACTTTAGTAGTATTTTCCTATGGAATTTTTTGTGAGGTAGCTTGACATAAATATTTTAGTCCAAAATTACCAAACTGGAACAAATAACACTTACATGTATTTGGAATTGGTATTTTTCTATTTGCAGAATTATTAGTATTAAGTAACTATAGTTTGCCTAGATTTATTGTGTTTTAGCATTTAGATCTACAACTGTTAGCACTTTGTTATGTAGATGAGAAATTATTGTTACCAGCTTCATTTGAAAATCTGAGTTTCCTATACTAGAATCTAACATTGTGTGGTTTAGAAATCAATATCTATTTTAGTAACACTCTTATATAACGTAATGATTGCAGCTGCGAACTTACTAGAATTATAGAGTAAGCTGTAAATGCTATTTTGACAAAATCCATACATTTTTCTAATGAATTGAGCAAAATTACAATTTATATAAATTTTCCTAACATAAGATAGGCCAGGGAACACTTAAACTGCATCTGTGTCCATGGGAATTGGACGTAGTCTGTAGGACCTATGGCATGCATCCATGAGTACCTCAGTATCAGTGATGTCGCTCTCAATTATCTTTGAAAAGTCATGGAATTGGTGTAGTCTGGAAGAGAACAAATGTCATACCTATCTTCTAGAAGTCAGGATTTGATCCTCAAGAAAGAGGATCAGGAAACTGTGATAGTCATCCTCACCTCGATCTCTGGAAAGGTGATGAAGCAAACTTGCTAGAGGTGCTGCGTGGCCTCAATTGTTCTACAATTTGAATAATTTCTTCTAGTGAAGGAAAGGTGAATTCTGTTGCTTTTCTGCAGATGTGTTCAGCCAAGCCTTGGAAAAGAAATATTTGTATTATACTGCCTAACATAATAGCATGCTGGTTTTAAACTCTTCTTTTTAAACTTTACTTTTGAGCTCCATATCATGCAGGAGGGGAGTATATTCTGGTGAGCTTTGATCACAAGCCCAACACAAATAATAAATAGAATTGAATAATTTCACATTTCTAGAAGATCTCATGGTATTTTATATCTATTCTTTAAAAGTTTGACTGTTTTCTTTGGCCATGGCCTGTTACTGCAGGTGGTGATTGCATTTAAAAATTAGGATATCATTCAAAAAATGCTGCATTTAACAACTTTGTCATGTTTATGGTTTTCTAGTGAGAAGCAGATAAAATATGACAATTACTTGGTGCCATTCACACTGTACGAGTTGGGTCTTCTGTACAAACAACAAGATGAGAGAGGAAAAGCAATAAGATTCATAGAAGCTGCAAAGTAAGTAGATTTGGGGTTTGTGTCAGTAAATTAAAAATAACTGAGTAACTTTGACAGTGGGGAAGTGTCTTTTGTTTTCTTTCTAATAGTATCTTAGTAGAAATAGTTGAATTTTAATTTTCAGATGTGTCATTTCTATTCTTCAGTCGCATTCTAGACAGTCTCAAACAAGACAGGATATTGTGAATAAACAAATGTCTTTTTCTTCGTTTACCTTTGTAGCTGTTTTGGCCCTAGGTGTGATAGGAGGGGACTGGTCTCTACTATGTGTATGGAATAGAGTCAGAGACTTCAGAAAAAAGATCAGTGCTACAATGCTACTTGTTTCCCAGAGACCTGGTGTACGTGATATGCAAAACAAAAAGTGTTGGGGGAACAGGTTAAGCATAGTGCAGTTCAGATTTCCTCTTTCATTTGCAGTCTGTGGCAGGAGAGGGCCAGACAGCAACATTTTACATAGGGAAATATTTTCATATGTTTATGGGGTAAAGGAATATAATTTGCCATTTGTGTGCATAGAAGGGCAGTGGTGCAGTATACCATTAAAAATGTGAATTATAACTATGTGTAAGTTGGTTTTAGATTGCATGATGTGATTTCCATGTGTTTTAAAACTATGGATAAATTATTTTGAAACAGAACATACATTTTCAGCTAACAGCCTTTCTTTCTCAAAGCATTTTCTAGGTTTTTTTCTTCATAGGAGATTTACTTAGAAGTTGTTAGGGCTTTGGACGGATCAAAATAAATGAGGGACACATTTGCTAAGATTAGGATTAAAATTACTCTGCGTGTTATTATAAGCACTAGTATAGTATTGGTCACTATATCAGAACCATTTGTTGCACTAATGTAATGCTCTCTGTGGAGATAAAGATACACAGATGAGTGAAATGTCTGCTGATGGTAGCAACCAGTTTCCCACGGAAGAACTGAAGGCTAATTTAATTGCTCAGTGAAAATCATGTTAAAAATATTTCTCTTTGAGCTTTCTGTATGATAAATTAACTTTATTTTTTACAGAAACAACTACAAAGAATACTCTATGGAGTCCAGGTTACACTTCAGAATTCATGCTGCACTTGACAGTTTGAAAGTGACTCCTGCTTCAACGCCTTGAGTTCATTGAGAAGAAAATTTTTCATCTATACAATAGTCTACGCAACCTCTTTGGATTTTTTTTCCAGTCATGGAAAAGAAACAACCTAATGATTGTTTTCTATCATTGCTGATTTGATGTTTGTCATTCCTTTAGACTATTTTCTCTATGATGCATTTACCATATCTACTTGATACTTTTAGAATAGACCTTATATTTTGCTTCATAAAAATAATTTAATGTTTGACTTGAATGGGGATATTTAAAAAGAAAAAAAAAAAAACAGTTGCTGGTGCAATAACATTTAATTCAAACACTTTATTTTTGTATATGAAAACAAATACTGGTTATGCAATGGAACTGGTGATAATCTCAGCATTTTATGGGGATTTGATTTTTTTGCTGTATGCTTGGGACCTTTTGCCTCTGGAACAAAAACGCAATGGTTACTGGTGACCTTTGCCTACATTTGACAAGAACCATATGCTGAAATTTATGTTCCAGAGGAAAAAAACTTGTCTTTGACTTAATTTCATTTTGGGAACAAAATGAACTTGTCTGAAGTGCAATATTTTTCCACTAGTCTTTGAGAGGGAAAAAAAAAAGTAAGCAGGGCTACAGGTAGAATGCCTTTGCTGATCTATTCCACTCAGAGTAAGTGGTTACAGGGGATATTTTTCAGTCATAGAAATGCAGGGTTAATGGGGAAATTGAGAGATCATGTAGTCCGTGTTGTTGCCCTAAGGCAGAATCCGCAGGCAGTCATGCAATTACCAACACATCCATCTCCCCCCTGCCCTTTTTTCCCCTGACCTGTTTGTGTCATGAAGACTATTTTGTAACCTGCACAGGCAATCTTTTCCAGTGCTTTATTATTTTTACTGGAAGATTTTCCCATTATCTAACGTTTCTTGGCACAATTGAAACTAATTACTGCTGGTCATCCCTGTCATGGACTTGGAGAACAAATCCTTATCCTTGTTTTTGCATAGTCTTCTAAAATTTGAAGACTGCTGCCATTGCTGGTCTTTTATTGGATTCCAGCAGTTAATTCTTTTCCTAATATATGGGAATAACTCATATACCAAAAAGTAAATCTGCTTTTTAACCTGGAGGAGTAAAGAAATTACACATAGTCTAACCAAGGAGTTCTACTCATTACAAAATATATGTTAAAAAAAAAGATAATTATATCGTGACTTTCTCCTTAATGCATGGAGAGCGATGTCAAACTGAGTTTCTCAGTTCATACCCAGATTTTGCTAGCTGTATATTCATAATGGTAAGAATATACTTGATTTGTTTTCTTTACTTAAATGTACCCTCCAATACCTATTCTGTCATTGATTACTTCAAATATGTCCATTTTCATAATTTACTAAGGCAAATATATTTACTAACACTTAAATTCATAGTTGCTGTGATCCTGTATGTGGTTTTCTGACCTCATATCCCAAGAGAAAAAAAGAACATTAGAAAACCACAAAAAGTCTTCAGTAAATGAGAAAAACTTCAGTTACTCACTAACGTCTAAGTGCTATAATTATTTTCCCCAGATGACTGAGAATATAGCTGTTTTCTATGACCTTTTTAAAAACCTGAACTAATGTTTTTAGTTGCATTTAAGTCTGTGTAACACCGACAGAGAAATACTTGCAAGTGAAGCAAAATTTTAAAATTTTAACCTAAGTAACCACTATTGGTCTTTCAAAATGGAACCCCAGTCCTAAGACTAACTTCAATAGATCTGGATTTGGGTCTTGAGGTAAGTGTGTAATTAAATTGTTTGCTAAAATTCCACATGTTTAGTTTTGCAGCTGCAATAACTGCAGTATGCCTGTATTAGAATATACTTTATTGGCAAGAGCCAAAATACAAAAGATTAGGCGTGTTATCGACAAAGGTTAGTACAAATGCTACCAACTGAGTTCTTTATTTCTTACATACTATACATACATGATTATTAACTAAAGGCAGCAAAAATAATTATGTATGTCTGACTATTTTTGGGTATTGGTATGTTCTGTTTAGGATTATCAGTGCTTTAATTTGCATTGGAATGTATTAATCAGACTCTTCTTTTTTTTTTTTTCTTGAAAAGTGATGAAAACAATACAAGAAAAGGATTTTTTATTTGTTTGGTAAACAATAATTAACTGGAAAGCAAAAGTGGGACTACTGACTCTCAGGAAGGAGCATGAAGTAGTCTCCAATATATAATCATTTTGGAGCATGTTTTATGCTTAGTATTTTGAGGGAGCAGGGGTAGAAATCAAAATTCATAGAAAGTAAAGGGACTGCTTCCTCAGAAAATGATTTTATGAAAGTTTAGTACAAAGTGTAATGTAGCTGTAACTGACTGCAGAATTAAAGGAGAACGTTCTGTTTTCTTTAGGTCAGCCTTCCAAGTCAACATTAAAGAATGTGTCTGATGCTTTTCTTAGTCTTGTTTTGGGATCAGCTTTCCTCCTTTCACATGGAAGCAGACATATCAACACACACCTGCCATATGTTGTTTAGTGTTCTGTTTCCCTTGAGGTCGCCATCATTAGTACTATTTACACCATTCTCCCTTTCTTTGCTGCTATTACAAGTCTGGTTTTTAGATTCTTGAGCAATAGGGTTTTCTTAGCTTTATTCTGAATTACTTTTTTAAACTGGTTAGCAGTGGAAATAGAAATGTATGAGAGAATGAATCCTAAGCCATCACAAATGGTAGGTTTGAGAAGACCGACAGCAATGCTTTCTCACCAAGCACTGCAGCAGCAGTGCATGGCTGTGGTCTCCTCTGACACAATGCCTCACTGATTCAGTAGCATTTAGTATAGTATGTTTAAGTTAGAGTATCTAATTCATGAATAAAAGTTAGGATAAAAAACTATGGCTTTTCTTACCTGCTGTGTACTGTACCGGGCCTTAAAAGTAAACCTGCGGTAGTCTTACTGCTCCTCAGAATTTTCACCTCATTTGTTCACATCTTACAGCAATTTTGAATAATGCATTGAAACTTTGAAACTGAGCAAGGTCGAGCATTTACCTTTCACACCACAGCCTCCAATCCTATCAGTAGGAATTAATATAATGGATCCAAGAGCCAAGCTAAGCTCTTAGTTTATTCAAGCAAGGCTAAACTTTCATAGTAATGTCATAGCAAAAATGGTCTTTGCGATAATAGATATATATATATTTTTAAATGGGGATAACAAAGCAGCCTGGCTGTAAGACAGTGCTTGTCTACATGGAGAATACGGCAGTTTCCAGTATATGCATATCATTTGAATGCTTATTCTCTTGGTGAAAAGTTGTTATATACATGGGCAGCAGCTATATTTGTTACTTTAAAGCCAGAAAAATAAATATAGTACAATGATTGGATCCTGTTATAGTTCTTAAACATTTTGCCAACTAGTCTATATAAAAATGAGTTCTTATAATTGTAGCAACTGCAAACTAAGCTTTTATTTTATTGCTAATATTAAAGTATAATGTTCTTTTGTTTCTGTGTATTCTTATATTCCATTGTTCAACAAAGATTGTTTATATTTGCACTGATGGTGCGGTTTATTTGCTTTTAAACTATTGAGATTTGCACGATAGTGAATGACATTTGGTAAATGCCAAAGTTGGAATAATGGCTAATGAATGACAAAATATTTTATGGTATTAAAAGTATGTAGAAATTTTCTTGTGATGCAATAGAACATTTTTGCTTTAGAGGAATAAATCATATTTTATGCTTTTGCTACTGAGAGCAGAATTCAGCACTTTATTCTCCATGCATGTAAAGAACCTTCCTCTGAGAATTATTCACACAAAGTCTTAATCAGAAGGGCCTGAACTGAAGTTTAAATAAGTCTCAAGTATATTGCTCCTTTTTACTACCTTTACTACTCTCTTCCAAATTACAAAGGTCAGGCAGGAGAGAAGGGTCTCTTGAAATGTAGATATCAAATGTCCTATGAATGCTATTTTAATTCATCTTAATTTCTCATTAGATATCAAATAATACCTTTAAATGGGATAACAATGCTCCAGTGAGTGATTAATCGTTAATTCTAAACTCATTCTGTTATTAGTTATATCATTAAATTGAGTGGAAACTAGACTCATACATTCTCCTGGGATCCCTATAAAATCATAGCCTTAAAAATGAGAGCAAAATGTCTGCAAGTGTGCAGAGCTTGGTGTTAGTAATGTCCAGAAAAGTAAATGTTCAGATTGTGTGTTGTTTCACATGAATATGGTTAAACATTTTCAGTAGTTGTGTGTCATTTTACAGACCCTTTCCAGACAGTAGGTGAAATTAATTAACATGGTTTTAGTGGTGAGAATGGCGATTATAAAAGTGGAGATGCTGGATAGTTAAGTTAAAGCTGTTTGAGCTGATGAGCTCAGCTCTTGGAATTGCTATATTCCTGCCTGGGGAAGGATGACCCGAAGTGCTTGGACCTTTATTCAGCTTATTTGCTTTGTGTTCTGACTTCATTTTTTTTGTTGTTTGAGTAAATCCTACGGAATAGATCCATGAAGAAATTTAAGCTTTTAAACTGAGCTTTACTGTACATAACTGGCAGATGAATAGCTGCTAGAATAAAATCTGGGTTAATTTAGTTAAGTGTCTAATGAATGCAGATATTAATACTGTCCTTCTGTAGAGGTGCAGCCACGTGGTACCAATGTACAAGGAAGTACATGCCAGTTTGTAATTCCAGTCAGGAATGTCCTGCATATAATTTTTTCAGAAGATAACTGATTTTAGTAGTAGGAAGCATCTGTTTTCTGTGCAAAACACTCTGCATCGTAAGGTGGTCAGAGCAGTCAGGCTGAGCAGGCTGTACCCAGTGCCCATCTCATCTCAAGCCACATACTCACTGTTGATGATTCACCACTGAGTGAACAAATGTTAAGATTATACCTAAATACACCTAAGATGTGAATATCCTTGCATATATTGAAGCATGTAAATATGGGTCTATATGATGATAAAAATATAGCTTTTTTTTTCCAGAGAGATGCTTTTATAATGTCTTAGATTAGTATCTAAGATGAGGTTATAGGAATGCTTATATTGCTTATATTATTGAGACTTAGTTTGTTCCAGACCATTAGGAGATTCTCTGAATTAAACTTGATGTAAAAAGGAGAGCATGGTGAGTTTAAGTATAGTTTTCTTTCCAATGCCCTTTTAGTCAAAGGCACAGTGTTTTTATGTCCGAGTGAAACACAGCGTCTAAATTTGCTGAGGTAGAGATAGAAAAACACAAAACATCTGTTTTTTTAAAAAAATCAGTTTTAACAGTTATGTATTACATGTATTGCTGAACTTAAACCATCTTGTAAAACAATGGATACTTAATCTTTTAAAAAGGAAACCAGCTGTGATTTAAAAATGTACTTGGCTTAAATGCATATTTTCATTGAGAAGATACTTGCCTTAATTCTCTTTCCAAATTCTTACCTCATTAAGATGATTCCATCTGATCAATTTAAATTACCTTATATATAGCAATAGTGAAAACTTCCAGTCAGTGATAGTGACAATGGAATCAAACATTACATGGTTTTCCACCTGTTTTTTATTATTCCATCAATTTCAACAGAAGCATAGTTGAAAGAAAAGTTTACACTTAATTGTTATACAATACAAAATAAGTACAAGATCTATTTGTTTTCACAGTCCAGGTAAGAACAGCTCTTATTTTACATTGATTTTACTACACTGTATGTAGTCCCTGAAAGTGCTTTATTTCGTATCAGGATCCTTTCATTTATTTTTCCTATCTATAAACATAATTTCATTAAATAAAACAATGTGGTTATTCTTGTATTTATTGAAAAAGGAAAAGGTATTATGAGCTACTTGACAAGTTTTAAATTACATTCTTCTGAGCTGAAAGGAGGAGTGTCGAGTGTGTAGTTCTGTGGGCATAAGAGTCTATAGGAAGTGAACTGCCAAACAAGATGCTGCTTAATGTCCCATATATTCTCTATTTGAAGTCTAATTCATAAGTTTTAACAGCTCAAATCATACATTTTAACAGCTAGTGATGTTTGAAGATACTTAAAGACATTTTAAAGATGCTTTAAAGTTTTAAGAAACTTTAAAGATGGAAAAACAAGCCTGCAAAATAGAATTTGTAACCATATATAGTTGGATGTTGTTTACAAGTGAGTATACGCTGTGAGTAGTAACAATTTAAGTCATTGAAAAAGTCACCATATTCTTAGGGGATTTAAAGAAGCAGCATCTAATTTTGTTTAGATGTTTTAAATGACAATTTGCCTCTTTAAAATCAGAATTTTTGAGGAGAGTCTTGCAGGCTAAGTTAAATCAAATAATTTCTCTGTATATCTCTGTAGATCCAGTAGGCAGAGATTAATGCCACTGTGTAAATTAACAGACAAATTAATGCTTCATTTTGTATCATTTGCAGTTCACTTGTATTACAAGTGCTCTATCTTTTCTCCTTTGAGATGCTGAGTAGTTTTGTATTGCAATAGAAATGCAAAGGCGTTTTGGATTCACTGCAAAAATGAACTTAAGTTGAAAACATGTTGAAAATTGACAGTAAGCTCCCGCTTCCTGATGAAAGCAAGTTTTGCTTAATGTCAGAAGTCCTATATATACGAGAAATATTAGATCTAGCAGATGTCTGAATTCTTTCCTGTGTATGCTCTGGAGAATTTCTTTGGTTGGACTTTAAGGACCGTTAGACAACATCCACAGCTTTCCTGTTGTTCATCCATCCAGTCACCCCATCATAGAAGGCTATCGGGTTGGTCAAACACGACTTTCCCGTGGTGAATCCATGCTGACTAGTCCTGATCACCTTCTGCTCTTTGACATGCCTAGAGAGGGTCTCTAGGACGAGCTGCTCCATTACCTTTCCAGAGACGGAGGTGAGGCTGATGGACCTGTATTTTCCTGGCACCCTTCTCTTGCCCTTTTTGAAGACTGGAGTGACATTGGTCTCTTCCAGTCCTCCAGCACCTCTCCTGCTCTCCACGACCTCTTGAAAATGATGGAGAGCGCTGAGCAACAAGCTCCTCCAGTTCCCTCGGTGCTCTTTGATGCATCCCATCTGGACCCATAGTTTTATTCAGTTTGCCTAAATAATCCCTAACTCAATCCTCCTAGACTAGCAGAAAGTCCTCATCTCTGTTGATCATCTGTCTTATATCCAACCTCTGTAGTTCATGGGAATCAGCCTTAGCAGTGAAGACAAGCAAAGAAAGCATTTAGTAACTCTGCCTTTTCTGCAACCTCTGTCACCAAGGCACCCTCCCCATTCAGCAGCAGACTAACGTTTTCCCTAGTGTTCCTCTTGCTGCTGATGTATTTATAGAAGCCCTTCCTGTTATCCCTGATATATCTCACTAATTCCAAGAGGGCCTTGGCCTTCCTTGTTGCACCCCTGCATTCCCTGACAATGTTCCTATAGTGTTCCCATGTGGCCTGGCTCTTCTTCCACACCAAGTATGGTCTCTTTTCCTCATTAAGTTTACCCAGCAGCAACTTGCCCATCCACGCAGGTCTCCTGCCGCTCTTGCTCGACTTCTTTCTTGTAGGAATACACCGATCCTGGGCTTGGAGGAAGTGATGCTTGAATATAAGCCAGCTCTCCTGGATTCCCTTTCCTTCTAGGACCCTGGTCCAGGGGATTTCTCCAAGGTGCTCCCTGAAGAGGTCAAAGTTAGCTCCCTTGACGTCCAACATTGCAATCCTACTCCTGGCCCGGCTTCCTCCACACAGGACTCTGAATTCCAGCATCTCGTGGTCACTGCAGCCCAGACTGCCCCTGACCCTCACGTTTCCCACTAGACCATCTCTGTTGGTTCATACCAGGTCTAGCAGCACCCCCTCCCCTTGATGACTCTTCAACCACCTGCATCAGGAAGTTATCTACAATGTTCTGCAGGAACGTCCTGGACTGTCTTCTGCCAGCTGTGTGATCATCCCAGCAGACATCAGGGTGGTTGAAATCCGCTGTAAGGACCAGGGCATGTGAGGCTTCTTACTCAGACTGTTATGTGTCTGGTGTCTGTCCACTTGGAATGGTGAGAAACTTACCCACAGCTGATTTCATCATGGATACTTTTAAAGATTAAAAAGAAAAGGGGGGGGGGAGGGGAGGAGCCATCGCTTTGCATTTGTTTTCTTCCTTCAATTTTTAGTCATATGCCTAAGCCAACTGTGTTGGAGACCCAATCTTATTTAATTCCCTGACTAACTATAATAGATGAGCAACAAAGAACATCTCAGCCTATTAGTCCATTAGCATGACCTATGTACTGTTTGCCTGGAATAGTGCAGAACCAGGATACCCGTCTTTGCCAGCTCTAGCAGCTGCTCCGTAGCTCTAGCAGTTGCAGATAGGATGGGGCTTGGTCATTGAGCGAGGACAGGGAGATCAGAGTGGGTAGAAACAGCAGGTTCATTCGTTGGCGATTTCTCTAACAACCTAGCTGACACATGTCCACGTTAGACTGTGGAGTTCAGAGCAACCTGAAAAGGTAAAGCAAAGGAGATGGTTTTAAAATGTCATGTAGCACAAGTTCAAGAGTGCAATAATTTGCATTGCTTGTTAAAAGGAGACCATGCCATTCGGAACTAACGCAGCAGGAGAAACAGTTTCTTCTGTTTAAGAAAACGGTGGATGAGGATAGGCTTCTTCCAAACCTATTTAGGGAGAAGTTATGCTTCTGCAAAAGATTCCTGCTCCTCCAGTCAGTGAAAGGAGTACAAACAGTAAACATTAGCTATTTAGTGAGTTTTTTAAAAGTCCTTTAGATTTTACCGCTGGTAGAATGAAGACTAACGATTTTTTATTGCTTTAGAAAGCTAACAGTTGACAGTTATGGGGTAAAAAAGTGCTTGTATGTTCAGACAAAACAAGAATTTTTGTGATTATGTGAAAAGCTTGCAGAGCTATGACTAAAGGAGATTCCTTGGCACAGCAGATTTTAGAAAAGCACATATCCACAAACATGGATATTTCTTAATAGCAGCTCAAAGAATGTAATGATTTTAGTTTTTTTTTTAAATTAAAAATATTTTTTCCATCTGTATAAATTACTGATTTATAAAGCAAGATTTCTTTAAAAAACCCCATTATTTTCAGTCTGAACTGGGACTAAACACTTTCCTACACACACACAAGTGAAATGGGATCTATTTATCCACCCCAAATTTGGATATGTTATAGGTTCCCTCAGTGGACCTCCAGAGAAGAGGTTGAGGAAGGTGTTTCAAATGAGCATAAAGAAGATAACATAAAAATGAAGATAAATAAATAAGAGCCTAATTGCTAAATTGAACTTACTAATGTGAGAAGAGCAGGTCTTAACCTATTGCTCATTAACTTCACTGTAGAAGTAGAGGTTCACAGGTCAGGTCCCCCCATCTCTCCTCATTTTTAAGGATGATTGAGTTTCAGTGCTATAGCAGGGCTGAAAGCTCTCACGTAGCCACCCGTGTTGCTGACTGCTAATCATGTAAAACTCTCCTCAGCTGAGGTGTGATGGAGCCCAGCTGTAGCCAGGGTCAGTGTTTGCTTCTCCTGGAATAAGCAGATCTGCCAACAGCACTGTTTTTAAAGTTTTGGCTATGATAGAGAGCAACCCTACCACAGTCTACTCCTCCAAAATGAAAGAACATATAAAACAAATAGCCCCCTTACAGTGAATTAACAGCCACAGTAATCTGCATAGCAGGTAGAGCCTTTCATTTTTACAGAAAAGATATAACTAGACTGATATTGGAGTATTATTTGTGTTTAGTAGAACACTTAATAAAACACCTTCCAAATTTTTGAACAGCTCTTCAAGGTAATTTTATGTCAGTGGTAATACAAGATATGGCTGTTGAATTTCATCTGGAATTTGTAGTGTTCGACCTTGACACTTTGCACCTAGTCTCCTCTAGCTGGTTTCTAACATGGGATACAACTATCAAGTCTAATTTGGCTACAGTACTTGTATTCAGTAGTTAATAAATAAATTCTAATAATAAATAAATAAATGGGTGCTATTTATTTTTTGAATGGGATGTTGCACCAGTACAAGGAGTTCTGTCAATTAACACAAATTGAACAGGAATTTTAATCCTTTGTCATCTTTTGGCAGACTTTTAAGAGCAGATTTCTTTCTGTAAGCCACTGGGAATGTGCTTTGAACTCTTCATTTCTTAAGGGTTTTATATTTTGCCAGCTGACTTTGACAGCTTCATGTGGGACTGCAATTACTGCATCCTGCATAATTTTCAAAATAGTTCTCTGTTTGTTAAACTGTCAGTGAAACATGAAAGGGAAGAAATCCCTGTAGGGATTTTTGTAGAGAAAATCGTATTATAAATATTTTGTTACGTTACATGCCCAATATTAGCTTAAGAAAGCCAGCAGCTTTCTTTAACATCCATATTCCCCAAATACCTCATTCTGCTGCACTCGAACAGAAATACATGCACAGAGTGAATACATGCACAGAGAGATGGAGGAAGGCTGGGGAATTTTCTTGCCAAATGAATGTTGTTTCATTTGGGGTGTAAGGACATGGAGGGGAGGATAGACTGAAGCTTTTACTTGCCATGGTAAATATATGATTGACCAGAATGTGTTGCAAAGAGATGAAGTTTTTTTGGGTTTTTTTTTTTTTTTTTAATGTGGGAAATACAGATAAGATGAATGGAAAAATATGATTTTTAGTTATACTTTAATTGCACAGTGGACTCTCAGCCACATAACTTTAGTCATGGAACAGTTTAACTGTGAATTTCAGTCTCTGAAATAGATTTTCCAGTTCAGTACATAATTCAATATCTAATAAAGCACATATTTTATTCCAAGGAAGAGAACTCTATGGATAGTTTTGTGAAATATCAATCACTAAAAATAAGCTAGTAAATTGGTCACCTAGAAGTCTAATATTGCAAGTTTTTTGGATCAAAACTATCAAAAAACTGTTAATGAGCAAGGTTAAAAATGAAAATATAAATAATGTCCCTGTGGTAAGGATACATAGTTGAATGGTCACACTTAATTAAAATGATTTTTTCATGGCATTGTCTATGTGTGCAGCACAATTTCTGCACCTTTCGGGGGGGGGGGAAGGAACAAAATAAATGCAAATCATTTAGAAATCCCACTTTCTATGACTTGATGACTACAAAAATCTCTAGGCGTATTCATTGTAAACAAGAGCAAGGTGAAGTGAAAAGGAAAGGATGCATTACTTAAGTCCGATTACAATTTTAATTGTGATGTTGACAAGGAACATTAAATGCGACAGAAGGAGAGAAAAGTTATGTAACCCTAAAATGAAAGGAAAGCAAACTCAAATTGGTATGACTAGGAAATAAATCAGGTCCTTTTACAACAGGGATTCAGGTCCTAAATGCAGAGAGTGGTCTGCACTTCTGCGCCTTCATGGGTAGCACAAATTGCACAAAACCATATGCATAGTTTCTGTGGCAGCTTCTGGTCTGTAAAGCTGTGGGATTGAGATGGAAAACAAAATAAATCCCCTTTTCTGCACTCAGCAGGAAGCCACCCCTCGTCAGAGCAGGCACTGTCCCTGCTTCAGTGTGCAAACACGTGTGTGATTGCCACCAGTAACATGAGTGCTTGGTGCAGAGCGGGAGGCACCTTAGCTCCTTTAACAGCCAACCACTGCATGGAAATAAACACACCGTACTTAAAAAATGGGGTATACTCATTCTTCATAATATGCTTATTTCATAGAATCATAGAATGCTTCAGGTTGGAAGGGACCTCTAGAGGCCACCTAGTCCAATCCCCCTGCTCCAGCAGGGACCCCTAGAGCACGGGGCACAGGGTGGCATCCAGGCGGGTTTGGAAGATCTCCAGAGAAGGAGACTCCACAGCCTCTCTGGGCAGCCTGTGCCAGGGCTCTGTCACCCTCACTGTTAAAAAATTATTTCACAAGTTTCTGTTTCAATAGCAAACTTGGACAAGAGCAGTAGAGGAAACATGCAGGATATTAGATGTGTATCCTCCAGCCCTTTCAGTGTACCCAAGCAGCCAAGCAGCCAACAGCACAAGCTTTTGCCTCTAATTAGCTGCAGTTTTCTGGTGGAGAGTTATAATCTTGCTGAATGCACAGTGAGAGGACAAACAACATGATCCAAAACCTGGCGAGTTTTCCATAAAGCTCTGCACAGAGCTGTGCCCCACCGAAAGCCTTGTTTTTCTGCTGTAGGAGCTGCTCTTTGCACTGCTATAGGCATGTTTTTTTCACCATTTCTTGTGAAGCGCCGGGGCCGTGCTATTGCAGACAGGGCTGAGCAGCCGAGCGAGGCTGGAAGAAGAGCTGGGCCAGCAAGAGCTGCAGGCAGCCATGTGAGGAAGAGATGGGTTGAACCAGGGTGCTGAACCACGTCAGAGCTGTGCGCAAGTGCAGCAAAACTGGGATCAATTGGCAAAAAAGCACCAGGATGCGTTTTAATTTGTGAGGGGATGAGGTTAGTTAAGGGGATGAACATAAGAGGAAAATAAATAAAGCAGTAATGTTCCAGGGTCCCTGCCCAGGAGCCATCAGCTCTGCAGGTGGATTAGGGCAGTAAACCTGCACCTGAGACCTTTGGCTCAAAGCACCTTCCTTTAGGAATACTTTCATTATTCATGTATTTTCTTCTTCCTGACCATTAATGACCTGCTTTAGAAACCTTAATAATGTATAATAATGTATAAACCTGATCTGACTGCTGAGTCTGTCTCGCTGTCTCCCCATGCAAGGCTGACATTTGGGATTCACATCAGCTTCTCCCACCACCTCCAGCTTCTTTCTGATACACAGATGGAAGACAAAGCAGCTGCAGGATCATGACCCAGTCTACTTGACTCAGTTACAACCCCTGCCTGTCTCACTCAGAAAGTGCCACTCCACCAACAATTAAACATATTAACATAACATATTAACAACATATTTAAAAATATATAACAACATATTAAAAATCACACTTACTCTTTTCTAGTTTTTTTCCCCGAAGTTTAAATTTATAATTTGCTTTCTGTCTTCTACCCTATTTACTTTGTTTGTTGAGCATGTGGAAGAAGAAGTTCCATAGAACTGCATAGTTATTTTGATAAATAAATTCTGAAATTCTGAAATTAATTATTTTTCTATCTTTGGCTTGTAAGCTTTTCTTGGTAAATATTCAATATCTTAAATTACAACTTCAAGCTGTTCCAATTAGACACATGATACATTTCCACTTTGAGTGCAATGCAAATCATAATCAGATGCCTAGGGCAATATTTATATCTATGAATTCAGCTTTCACTTTTCATGACTATTCTGCAGTACTGATTAAAAATTAGCAGCTTTTTGTGATCATTACTGTTATGAAATGTGCTAATTGGAAGCATTATCCTTCCAGAAAGTTAAACAGAAAGAAAAATGAATGGATAAAATAGTTAAAATAACAACTGTATTTCCCTTTTCAAAATATTTGCTAACTGCTAATAATTTTGCTGATATTAACTGATAGAAGTTTTATATTTTTGAACTCTGTGTCAAATATGTGGTCCCAAAATGGGAGTGATTTATAGGATACAAGCTCCTGAAAAAACACTCCATAAATATTAAGCTGCCATTGATGCAACTCTCATAAGGGTGAAGAAGGTTGGGGTGCAGCAATGCTTCCAGGGAGGGAATGCTGCTCCTGCAGGATGGCTGCAGGGAAACTTCCTTTCCCACATGGGCAGTAAAGGAGGACATGAAATTGCTGAGAAAAAATGAGAAGTTTGGAGGAGCTGGTTGAAATTGGGAATACCAACTGCCGTGGGAAACAGTTCTTAGGAGGTGGCTCCAAAAAGAGCAGCCGAAGCTGAGAACAAATAAAATGTTGTTGAGGAAAATGTGCTGATGATCGGAGCCTCAGGCAAAGGACCGAGTCCACAAGACTGCAGGTTACAGGGAAATGGATGTAGAAACCAACAGGCTCATAACTGAACCAGAAGGTGAGGTCTGGAGATGAAACGTGTGATGAAAATCCTGCCGCTATAACCAAGAGAAAACATGTCTCAGTTTCTGCACCATGTCAGAAGCTGGCGGTGCCCTCTGGGATGAGCCAGACATGGGGTGTGAGGGCATCACACGGGAGAGCTGCAGAAGAGCCACAGGTTGTGTGTAGAGCAGCCGGAGAGCGGCTGTGCTGGGCACACCGGGGGCAACACACCGGCGAAGACGCCAGGCATGGCACGAGCTGCACGGAATCCATAGGCTGCTTCTGAATCCCTGTTAATCCAGGGATTGCTTTGGGTGTGAAGGGGTGCCCAGGGGAGGATGGGATGGGAAGCAGAGGCTGCTGCTCTGCCTTGGCCCTGGGTGGAGCAGGCAGAGGCCCGGCAGGCACGTGTCTGGTGCCAGCGCTCGGGCGGTGTTCAGTCTAGGAAACCATTTGTGTCAGAGGGGATGTTTTTGAACTCCACTACCTTATTACCAAGGGAGGGAGTGAGGAGGATGGGGCCGGCCTCCTCTCAGTAGTAGCCAGTAATAGGACTAGAGGAAAGGGCCAAAAAGTTCCAAAAGTTCCACAGTTTGCCTGTGGTTAGTGGTGTCCCCCAGGGGTCAGTCCTCAGTCCAGTCCTGTTCAATTTATTCATTAATGACCTAGATGAAGGGATGGAGTGCTCCCTCAGCAAGTTTGCTGATGACACCAAACTGGGAGGAGCAGCTGATAGCCCTGAGGGCTGTGCTGCCATCCAGAGGGACCTGGACAGACTGGACAGCTGGGCGGTGAGTAACCTCATAAAGTTCAACAAGGGCAAGTGTAGGGTCCTGCACCTGGGGAGGAATAACCCTAGACATGCCTACAGGCTGGGGACCGACCTCCTGAAGAGCAGCCCCGCAGAGAGGGACCTGGGCGTCATGGTGGACGACAAGTTGACCATGAGGCAGCAGTGTGCCCTCGTGGCCAAGAAGGCCAATGGGATCCTGGGGTGCATTAAGCAGAGCGTCTCCAGCAGGTCGAGGGAGGTGATTCTGCCCCTCTACTCAGCCCTGGTGAGGCCGCACCTCGAGTACTGTGTGCAGTTCTGGGCTCCCCAGTGCAGGAGGGACGTGGAGCTGCTAGAGAGAGTCCAGCGCAGGGCCACAAAGATGATTAGGGGTCTGGAACATCTGCCCTATGAGGAAAGGCTGAGAGAGCTGGGCCTCTTCAGCCTGGAGAAGAGAAGGCTGAGAGGGGATCTGATCAATGTATATAAATATCTCAAGAAAGGGAGTGAGGAGGAGGGGGCTGGCCTCTTCTCAGTGGTGGCCAGTGATAGAACTAGAGGAAATGGCCACAAATTGAGGCACCAAAAGTTCCACAGGAACTTGAGGAAGAATTTCTTAACAGTGAGGGTGACAGAGCCCTGGCACAGGCTGCCCAGAGAGGTGGTGGAGTCTCCTTCTCTGGAGATCTTCCAAACCCACCTGGACACCACCCTGTGCCCCCTGCTCTAGGAGACCCTGCGTGTGCAGGGGGGTTGGACTAGATGACCTCTAGAGGTCCCTTCTAACCCTCAGTATTCTATGATTTATAGTTGGTGAGATCAACTTGTATTTACCTTGTGTCTATTCTCAAATCTATATATGTGCACAGGTGTATATTTACAATAAGTATGTATATACTACTTAGTTATCTGTTTGAATTGGGCAGTTTTAAATGGGAAGGGAACACACCCAGCACCAAGCAGGCTTTGTGGGCTACAGAGGGGTCCGCACAGCTCCACGGACACTGAGGGCTGCTTTGGGGGCCACCTCTGCTCCAGGAGGGGCAGCAGAGAGGAGCAGTGCTTCTTCTCACCATGGAAGAAGCCTCTGGGACCGGTGCAGGACCTTGGCTTCTCCCTCAGGTTGAGCACATGCCTGTCTGAGAAGCAAACTGGGTTTTCTGAAGGCCTCTGGGTTGTACTTCCCATAGCCTTCGTGTGGCAAGGACAGGCTCAGGCTCTGAACGGTCTCCCAACTGTACTTCCAATAGGTTCTGGGGGTAAACAAGCAAAAAAAATATTAATGTAATTTCAAATTTCAGAAGTAGCACATGACTTCTTCTCAGCTAGCTGTTTGTGACTTAGAGGATCCCAGCTCTTTGTCTCTGTCTAGGAAACTACATGATTCCCCCAGAAGTTGGAAGTCTTTTTTTCCAATAATTTCTGTAAGATACCAGATGTCAAACCCAGGGCTCTTACTAAGGTTACTCTGTAGGGAAGTTTAATACATAACGGAGAAGGCAAAACACTTCTCTGCTTTTAACCAGCACATTGGCATCTCTCTAAGGACCCTCTGGAGTTTTTAGGGCCAGTTATCCCAAAGTGAAGATGTCTCCCGTGTGCAATTGCTCCAAAAGGCTTTTCTGTTCCCTGCATTGCTGTGCTCCCTAGCCTCAGTAGGTGGCAAGCTGCACATGCTGTGTCTGCCTGAGTGCTTTTTGTTGTTATTTCAACCCCCTCCTACTGTAATTAAGAGTGTATTCTGGGAAAGCGCTGTTTGGACCTTATCCAAATAAAATTTGTTCTCTATGCCTTGTGAAAAGGAGTCATTACCGCCTTATTCATATATTTTCTTCTCTGCACTGTTCTGTGAAAAGACCATGTCCACTTCAAGGTAATATTCACTTTGTGAGTGCAGTCATCTGTGAGACAACAGGGAAAACACTTTTTGCTATTAAAACAAAAATAAAAATAATCACACAAGAAAGCAGTGCCCCCATCCTGGGAATACTGGCCTGATTTGTTAATAGTACAGGATAACCTTTAGCTAAAATGAGGAAAAGCACAGAATAAACTTTAGTTAACGTAAGGGCAAGCACTGCCATTTTGTTACTTATAACAAATATCTTCTGGTGTGGTCATTTGTTTATGGTCATTATTAAGTGTGGGGCATGCAGGGAAAGGACTGAAGACCCAAAACATAAATAAAATGATCCCTGTGTCTCACCATCCACGTGGCCTCATTTTAAGTAGAGAAACAAGTAGCTGAGTGATCCAGGGATGGGGATCTGCCCTGGAATCCCAGGAGTCTCCTTTCCCTCCTGGACTGGCAGCCTTTCTCTGAAGCCTCTGCGGGCGTTGCAGAGGAACTGGCATTTCTGAACAAATCTGGATGACCCATGCACTGCACAAGGAGCTGGGTTATGGAAAGAATTTAAAGTTAAAAGGGCGGTGGTAGGCTGTCCTGACCCTAACCTGAATGCCTAGAAATACATGTTATTACATTTACTGCATAAGGTACAATGCTTTCTTATTTATCACGTTGTAGGAAGTTTGCTGAGCAGTGTTTCACACCGTTATAAATAACAGATGGTGGAGAAAACTGGAGACACAAGCATAAGGAGCAGCCGGAGGAGTCTAACGGTGAGATGTGAAGGTACTGGGGAGGACAGTCCTGCTGCTGCTGCAGCTATTGGGTTTCATTTCAAAGACCCTGCACACGAAGGAGGGACAAAGCTGCTCTATTGCACAGAGTGCAGTGAGGGAGGGAAGGCTGCTGGGCATGGGGAGGAGACATTGCCTATCTGCTGGTAGGAGGGGTGGTTGGTGGGGTAGACTGAACACATCGGATCAGTTTGTGTGGTTTCAACCATCATCCTTTTTCTGGAGGGACAGGATGGCAAGATGTGCATTCTGAGGCAGGTCACTTGAGCACTCTGTGCATGGTTAAAATAGTAACAGGGGTTGCTGTAAAATACAAGATCTGTTTTGAGGGACCCATCCTGCAGGACTCATAAATTAATGAAACCCTATTAGCTTTCCAAGGGAAAACTGTTAATCCTCTGTGTTAGTCCTGGTCCTTGGACTGAGCTGTTATTCTTCTCTGTGTCCGCTACCTTGCGGACCCCATTCTCTCGCCAGTGCCCTTAATAAATCCTTTCACACAATCAACTCATTTTCACAGTACAGCACCCTGTTCTTCATCTTCTCCTTTGTGCTATCTCTTCTTGGTCTGCATGATCCCCGTCAAACCTCAGCTTCTCTGTATTCACTTATCTCTTAATCTTGCTACTTCCAGTGATGAAGGTGGGCTTTCATGTCCAGCTGCCCTTTCCCATCTGCACCGTCTAGGCCCATTGTTTCCTCTTCTTCATTTTGTTATGGAAAAAACCCATGACTCTGGAAAGAGACATGGCTGAATGTGGCAAGATAGGGCCAGTGTAGCAGCAGGAGGGAAGTGTCCCCCTCATAACAAATACGTATCTCAAAGACCAGCAATGGAAGGTTTTGAAGGAATGGTCTTCTTCTGACTACTTCTGACTGTCCTCATAAAAACAGAAGGAAAAAACATCAATTTCATAGCCAAATAGCCAGAGCAAAACCAGAAAGCTGAGATCATGCCTGCATGCCACTGGGTTTGATATGGAGGAAACAGAGCCAGAGGAGACAGTCCTTTTGGGTTAGGAAAACCTTCCCCCTCCAACCTACTAATGCAAATTGTCAGGGAAAATGAAATAGCTATTCAAAGATATGAGCAAAATGACCATCAGAATCAGGAAACTGGAAAAAAATATTATGAGGGATGAGATGTAGGGAAGGCGTGAAGAGAAAGGTGAGGTGTGTGTACCCAGCTGTGTACGGAGACCCTAGAGAAGAGACACGTGCCATCTCTGATGTTCCCATTGAGGAGAATCGTGTCCCTCCCGGTGTCCAGCGTGTGCTGGAGATGCACCACCATTAAAAGAGGTGGACATAGGCTGGAACTGGTCGTGGGACAGACACTGAACATGCGTGAAACCATTTCTGAAGTGCTCTTACCTGGGCACTGATATCCTGCAGGTATTGCTTGCTTACTTTTCTTGCCCTCCAAAGAAGTGCTGAGCTCTCTGCTGCTTGCAGGCTCAGCCCAGATAGGTGACCTGGAGGGTCTGGGATCTCCAGCAGCAGAGATATGGTATTTTTAGGAAGTAGCCTTAGCAGGAGTGCCTCTTCAGGAAAAGAGCCTGTAAATGTTCCTGAAGAGGGCAATATGGTGTCACAAACCTCCAGAAGAATCTGGTTTTTTCCCTCCTTGCTTCATTTTGCC
>PTEX01000026.1:2380858-2424050 GCA_003342815.1 Eudromia elegans
AAAAAAAAAAAAAAAAAAAAAAAAAAAAAAAAAAAAAAAAAAAACACACCCCTGTTTCCAAGGCTGAGTGTTCAAAGGAAGTGCAAATTTCCCATGAGAGACCTTTCACAGGGATTTATAGTGCAAATGGAGAGGACAAGATTTTAGGAGTGTGTCCTAAGAGAGTGAGGAGGAGATTGAGGAGAGTGTTGCAAGAGCCTGATCTGCTGTGCAGGCCAAGGTGACCAGTACATTACAGAGGACTGACTGCAGAGGGGACCCAGCGCTGAGTTGATGTTATGGTTGATGTCAGCAGCACCGTTCTTCCAGCTCACCTGGTCTATGGAGTAGATGGAAGGAACATGCTCTGCTCTGGGAGGTCGGAACCTCTTTCTTTGCATATAGCCTCAGCTAAACCATGTTGTTTTCTGTCTAATGCAAGAAAAACTGAGCTAAGCAAGCTAAGCACAAAACCTATGTTGTGTGCAATTGAAAGAGTTGCCTGTGTTTGCTGGAGAAAGCTGCTAAGGCTTCTCTTGGGCTCTGCAGAGGCTGAAGATGAAGAATATTTGTGACTGCAGTGTCTGCAACGTATAATGCGAAGCACAGCTGAAAAATACAGTCTTGTCCATTCTGAGGCCTTGCGATCCTTCTAGATCTTGGCACAGATATGCTTCTCAGTACACGTGGCCGGGTGAGAAGTACTTGATATGTTCAACCCACAGAGAGCTCACAGTATGTGAGAGGAATTCAAAGTCCATTATAAACCAATCTGTGTCTTTCTTTCTGCATATGAAATAGCCAGTCACGATTTTCATTACCCAACACTTCAGAGTCCTATAGTGACCATCCTTCCTAGCCAGTACACTTGGGGTTTTAGAAACTGAATTTATGAAATCCGCAAACTTCTTTTTAAAGGAAAAATGAAAAAAATCAGGCTATTCTTGCATTCCTGTTTCAGAAAGAAAAGAGAAAACATTCATAAAACTTATAATATCTTCTTATAAAACTAGTTAGTCTCATAATCCCATCTACTGTTGTATTTTACCAGTACCGTTTGCCCAAAAATATGGACATAAAATGAATGGATGCAATACTGAATCAGGTTTTGTCCTTTTTGTCATTTTTTTTACTATAATTTTATAATTTTATTTTATTGTTTATTTTTTATCCAGACATTTGGAATTTGAGTTGTTAAAAAATGTCTTGGGCCTGCTCATGGAATTAGGGGTGTGTGTGAACTGGAAGTGTTTCTGGAGCAGGACCCTGCAGGCAGGACTGCCACACAAAGTCTTTGTTGACTATGAGCTTTCCAGAGGAACCAGAGCTCTTGTAAAGTTCTCAGGGATTGTTCCCCTGCTTCTTCTATAAGAAAATTCAGAAAATGGTGATGTTTAACTCATTGTTTTCTCCAGTTAGTACATACAAACATCGCAGGAAGAGCAAATCATGATTGAAAATATAAATTAAAATAGAGAAAAGGGTTTTGTTCTGTTTTGAATGAAATGCAGAGAAGACAAAATGAGAAGATATACTGCTCAGTTTGTATTACTTCACTGCTAGCCTTTCCCATGAAGATTGTTTTCACGATTGTACTTGCTGCTCGCCTTGGAGTTATGCTATGGATAGATTCAGCTCTTCATGACTGTTCCGGGAGGTTTTGGGCTGATATATAAGCTGAACAGCAGCTGTGGTAGCTCTTTCCCTATATAATCTGCATGTGCCAGGGGAGCCTGGGATACACAACCTCGTTCCTGTAATGAAAGGCAGCTTCTGGCAAGAGCCACAGTAGCTTTTTTTTTTCTTTTTTTTTTCCATATATCAAAAGATGTTCAGTGTTGTCAGACACCGGATGTTTAGACACTGTCCATTTTGCAGGTTTACAGGAAGATGCATCTTTATTTGAACAAAGGATGAGGATTGGTATAGTTAGAGATTCAGGACATGGAACTTATTAAAGAGTTGGGAAGTTAGAAACCATGCGACTGGAGTCAGAGGCCTCCTCTACTCTGTCCTTCCTCTACTCACTCTTTGAGCCTGGGCAAATCACTCAGTGCTTGCGTTTTTACACCTGTATGTTAAAGGGGGATGAATGTTATCCATCTTCTTAAGGCACACTGATGTCATTTGTCATATATGTTTTATATACTTTATGTACAAATCATAATTCCGTGGGTTGGGTCAGGCATGTCTGCATCTAGAGGTCTACTACTGCCCCAATTCTCACTGCTTAAATGTGAATGAACTTCTGTATCATAGGAAACCAAAGGTTCTCACAAAGAAATTTAGTCTGATCCTTTCTTTGTGGGTATAAATCCTCCTTGTGAAACTTGCCTGCTATGCAAAATACAAGAGTCCTCTTGTTCTTAAGTACCTATCCTAGATACTGCAAGTTTCTAATTTGCCTTACAATAAGAGAGTAATTTAAAATGAGCTTCTTGAGAAGTTAGTCTTAGTCCAACATAATTCTAGGAATTCAAGTTCCCACACTTTAATTCACCACTTTCTCCTTATTGTAGTGCAGGAATTAACTTTTCTTTCTTTCTCCCACCCACACATGAGAAAGATCTGTGGTAAAATGACCCAGATTATTTATGTGCTTAGTTGCTGCCACAGGTTCCCAAAATTATTCTTGCTGAATCAGCCTTCCCTTCATATAAATAGTTGGTCTTTGCAACAACAATATAGGGGTGCTTTATTGATTCTGCTCGCGCCTCTGACTCTTGGTGTTGGGGAACGCACGAAGTGCACTCTCGCACTTGATTACCACTCCCCTCTAAAATGCTAAATTATAATAATCATTATATAAAATAATTATTATATAAAATTATAATAAATAAATACTTTTTTTTTAGAAAAATGGCTCATTATTCTCATCTGTTTCTTCCCATTGAGAACTTATCTTGCAGACCTTTTCTGCTCTGTTTGTTCTTCTGGTAACTATTTCTCATCTTAAAAATCCTAAAATTGTATATCCTAAAATTGGACTAGTATGTACAAAACAGCTTCCACCAAAATTAATATGTGTTCAAAACTTCACAAATGGGGAATCAGCTACCAGTTCTGTCCTTTACATTGACATGCTCTTGAGAATGTCTGTATTTGTCATTCAGTGAAGTCAGTGATGCAAATACACTGAGGATCATGTGCTCCATTTACTCTGCTGGATCGGGTTTGTTCACAAAAATTTAACGTTTTTTCCTTATTTTCAATCTTTTTTTCTGCTAGACAAGGAAATGGGTTTTGACATCTTCTGCCTTTGTCTTTGTGGGTTTTTTTTTTTTGCTTTACAGTTTATGAAACTACTCACCGGGCCTCAGACATCACTCATGTCTACTTCACTACCGTATTCATCATGCTAGCTTTGCCTTTGGCCATGATGACACCTGTAAACATTGCTCTCGGCTTCTTATCTCTCTCCTTTACTATTTTTCCTTTCCCTGCATTCAGTTTAATCCCTAGGCCTCAGTTTTAAGGGCTCACAGCATTGTGGTCACTTTGTCTCTACTTGAGCAGCTTTTGAAGGTCTGCCTCAGTTCCTCTCTTGTCTGGTTTTCACACAAAGGTGTTTGCTTATTTAACAATGGCAATTGTATGCACGGAAAGCATTCTTCCTTTAACTATTCATTTTCAATTCGTTCTCCAGAACCTCAGTTTTCAGCAAAGAGTGACATTGTATTTCACTGTCTTCCTTAGCTAAAAATAATTTAAGATGCCATAATAAAACATCAAGGCAGCCCCAGTGACTACTATGGCCCAGACAATTCGCTACCGAGCAGCTGAGAGCTCTTAGATTTTGCCTGACCCTCGTCCAATCCTCATCCATTTCAGCTTTTGTAAAACATGCAATAACAAAGTAATATGTCCTCTGTAGGAGGGCTGCAGGCTTTCAGGGGTAGAAAAAAAAGGTCAGATATCCTAATTGTAGAGCTGATCAAAAACTGACTGATGCCTTTGCATGGAGTGTTTTATTGTTGAAGTCTGGAATTTCCGAGCAATACTCCCCAGATCCTACATATTTTTAATGTTTTGCAAAATTATTTGGCTCACCGCTGTGATTTCCACTTCATATCTTGCTTTGGACTCCAGGCCCACAAGGTATTGATTATTCCAGCTCCTCCTGACAGTTTAATTTCTTGCTGCTTGAGTGTGCCTTTGTCTTCTCACTACTAATGCGCTACATGATGGTTCAATTTTCCTTTTAAACTCTTCTCTTTTGGTATGTATGTGAAATTAATGGCATTCTGTAGAATGCCATTCTAATTCTGGCATTAGTAGAAACAGATTTGTAATATGTGGTTTTATTTGCAGCATCTTTTAATGAGTCTCGAATGTTAGCTCAGTAGAAAAGGAGATGTGTACTTCCTTTGGGTGCATCAAACCACGGCTGTTATTCAGCAGAACGAACCATGTTGATTAAATGCAGTAATGCCCTCAGAGCATGTTGAAGAGCTTTATCTTGCAAGGATCTTTCACCGTATCCTACCTGCAGCTGCTTTAAGGTCGATTCTCCAGTCAGGATGCCTGGAGACTTCACAGACTTTTAATACTACATTTCATACTATTTTGGTATTGACATTTGCTTTCATATCGTTATCTTTTATATGAATCACCTATTCTCAGAGCACTTGTAGTTTTAGTTTACTTCTTTGAAGGCTTAATTTGGAATTGCAAGGACCTTGATCTTTTTATTTGCATTAAATGTCTTAGAGCAAAAGAAAAGAGAAGGGCTGAAATGTGCCATTTGAATACTATACAGTAAACTATAATCTTAAAATAGAGGCTGTATGGTGATAAGCTTTTTTCTAAAAAGTGATCTCCAAGGTAGTGCTGCTTTTATTTACCGTGTCTTGCTGACTTGTGGACAAAATGCTTGCTTACTGATGAAATCAGCAGTAACAAGTGTAACCAATGAGCTTTAGAAGAGCTGCTTGTTCTAAAAGCGAGGTAATAGTTTTGATGGCCTGCTTTTTCGTCTTTAATGGCAAAGCATCATAGTGGGAAATACTAGTCCTCCTATTCCAGAGGTGGAGAAACTGAGGAACGACAAGGAGTGAGCTGAGGCACGGTGGCTGGGATTAATCATCCAGTTTCACGGGGTCACCTTCCAAAGATGTTTGCACAGAGAAAATAAGGAGATCAGGAGTCCTGAGCAAACCCAGCCTGGCAAAACTGGGCTGCCTTTGGATCTTTCTCCATGCAAAGTAGCACTTACATGTCTGCTACTTTCCAGGTTTATGCCCAAGGAATGACAAAATTTCCCATTTTCAGTCAGAGTTGTAAACATTGCTGTAACATTTGTGCTGTGTGGAATGGAGTACTCACCCTAAACTAGAGAGAAATCCTAATACTTAGTTAAAATCACGAAGGAAAAATTATCTTCTACTTGAAAATTTTGCTATTTCAGTGTGACGTAGATTCACTAAAAATATATGAAAGTCATCTGGTTCTTAGCACTTAAATATGCTTCAAGAAGCTATTAAGTGATACTCCCATGTGTTTCCTTTTCTTCAACCTAAACAGTGAACACACTTGGTAAAGAAATCCATTTGAGGTGACAAAAAAAGGAAACCTTCTGGTAGGGCCTGCCAGAGCTCTGCCTGTGGGTTATGTTAGCTAGCCTCATTGTTCTGGAACTGAGAAAATAAAATGCTTTTACAAAGGCATGGTCTTCGCAGTTAATTCTGACCATGTTTTTTTAATCAAGTATCCAGCAGAAGACCACACAGAGAGCAGAGCTACGACAAGCCTTTGGTGACCGCCGTGCACACAGGGCAAGCAAAACCCTAGAGCGAATGCTGGCTGGAGGAACATCTGGAGAGCCTGTAATGGATGGGCAGCTCAGGCCTAATTCCCTGCACGCTTGCAAATGTAAAATTTGAAAGCAGAACCTCCACTTATTGTTGTACTGCAAACCCTTTGCACAAACAGTCCAAATAGAGCAGCAAGAGTGTCTCAGCCCAGTGGATGGGCTTGGGACAAGCTGGAGAAGAGGAGCAGCCCTGCAGTGGGGTGGAGAGTCTCCTCTGTTGCCACATCCATTATCTCAACATCCACCATTTTGCATTCCTGCAAACACAGAGACTGCATTGTTTTTTTTCATGCATGTCTTAATACCATCTTGGGTACCTGAATCTCTTCTTCCAGGATGGATTCTGTTGCCTGAGACTGTTAGCTGAGGTTAATGTTCTCATAAGCGCCTGCCTGATACCGACTGCGCTAGCTGAGCAGCTGCTATGCTGGAAACTGGATTTGAACTTCTGTCGAAGGACCGCTCTTGTTTGTCACCTTTCAGAAGCTCCAATATAGTGTGCTTTGCCTTTGCCTTCTTCTTGTCCTTTTTTTTTTTCTTTTAATGTGTAACTCTCATCCTTCATCTATCTTACTAGCTGTGAAATCTCTATAAATTCAGAGTAGAAATCAATTAATAGTAAGTCATTCCTATTAAGTTTTTATCTGCCTACTGGTATTTGTTGTGACATTCCTGGGATTCTGTGATCCCATTTCCTCTTTTTCTTGAATATTCGATCTGGCTGCGATGTTTGAATTTAGAATGTGAAAGCACAATTGCCAGCACTTACTGTTTATCTTGTTATAGTTTCACTATGTCTCACAGAAGTCATTAATCATAACTCAGCAGGCAGCTTTTCATCCATTAGTGATAGAAGGACGTGGAACTATTTGCAAGGCACCTGGCCAGTCATCTGTAAGCTGGACAGTTGGCTAACAACATTTTTAGCTGCCTCAGGGACTTTATTATTGAATTTGCTCTTCTATAGGGCAGTGAAGCCACCTTTCACAAAGTCTGGAGTGGAATTAGGAATCCTACACAGATTTAGGTTTAGGAGGAACATTTTAAATATATTTAACATCTTATAAATGGTGGTAGATCCTCCATCAGGATGGCATTTTCCATGTTTTTAATGTCCTCACACTGGCTTTGTTTGATGTTTGTTCTGTAAGACAATTCAGTTTTTCATTGCCAAGTTCCATTCCTTGGGGCTTACATTTGTTTGTTTGTTAGTTTGTTGTAGTAGTAGTTCTTTGCCTCAGTTCTTGTGCCTTTAGGGTTATTTGAAATAAGTATTTTATGACCAGTTATTCTTCAAAATCTATGTATCTACTCATGGAAATATCTTCTTGTTACATTAATAACAAATCACATATTAGAGCTCTCTAGTTAAAAGTCAAACCCATATTATTTGCAATGTCTGTATATTTTTATTGAAGGAAATTGAAAAAATTGCATTTGTGCATTACTAAGTGGTGTGCATTTATTAAATTATATGAATTTGACTGAATTTCCTCCACCTTTAAAATCTACTGAAGGACATAATTACAAAGAAAAAACAGATTCACAAACTGCCGGTTGTCAGATGCGGTAACTATGTTGGAGCTCTTACTGTGTGCTCTGGTGGGGCAATATGTATCAATACACTAGCATATTTTACTTTGTGTTTGCCATGTAGAACAAAAATGCATGCTGCCACCATGATTAACATGCAGAATAATGCCTTTGTAAAAATTGTGGTTACTACCTCAGTTGCTCGTAGTTTTCTGATCTTCAGCCCTTGCTGAGGGCTTGTAGCTCTGAGACCTCCTGGGTTCTGCTACATAAGACCTGCCGGGGGGTAAAGTGTGTATGCTTTGCTCATCTCTCAGCTAGCTTCTTCATGTCAGAACCGTTTCCCATGGAGCTGTCACACCTGTCCCAGCTGGGAGACCTGGAGCGTTGTCTTGCACCATTGCACCTCCCTTGGCCCCCTGTGAGGGAGGCCTGGGGGTTGGTTAATAGCGGAGGGGGCATCACCTCAGTGTTGCTCTTTCATTAGGGTGTGTGGACGTAACACTCTTGCAAATACTCCCAGCTGCAGTGTTGTAGGGGAACTGTTGTGCTGCTCTCCGTGGGCGTCACCATTTTGTTCATGGCTTTGCCTCTAGGTACTGCTGCAGCTGGACCATCATCCTGCCGTATTCACCCTTCAGCTGACAAAGTCTGCCTTACAAAATCTGTAACATCTGCAAGCTGATTAAAACATATCAGTTTCAAGATCTGTCACAAATAAGTGCCCTTGCAATGACAGGCAGTTTCACTGTGCAGTAATGACACAAAGAATAGCATGGCACATGGAGTGCTTGAACAAAATTCTGGGGAGAACAGGATTTGACTCTAAGCAACTGAGCTACCACAATTTCCTACAAAGGCTTTATCCTTCATCTTAACTGGCAATCAGTTGAATGTTCTTTCTCCATTGCAAACATGAAGAAAAATACACTGAGAGATGAATAGTACTTTTTGTGTCACCAATTTTCCAACCCTAATACTGGGCAGTAGGGTTAGGATAATGTTTCAAGCACCTCCTCTTGCATTTAAGTCCTTCCTCCAGATGCTTTGTGTTGTTTAATGTGTTGTTTAATAGCAACTGAACTGAAGTGTCAGTAGAAGAACACAGTCAAGGACAGCTCGATTTTCTGATTTGAGTAATTCTGTTATTCAGTTGCAATTTGTTTGAGTATTTCTTTTTCTGTTGTTTTTAAGCACTTAATTTCAGGGATTAGGGAAAGTTTGCGAGTGCTGTGGTGGAAATTTCCTGCCAGTGGACAATGACATTTTTATGTGACTTCAGTTTTAGTTTTTACCATCTCCACACATAACATGTCCATGCAAAAACGTGAAAGATTTATTTAAGAAAAGAACTAGAAGGGTTTTTTCCTACCAGAAAGAAAACACCAGCATTAATGAAAAAGGAATTAAACCTTGTTATTAACGTCTTTATGGTGACTTCTTATTTTCTTGGTTAAAAAAAAGTTTTTTTCCAAGGAGTACAAAAGTATAATGGATCTGTATGAGATCTGAATTGAGTCAGACCAAATCTCCATCTCAGTTTCTGCCTCCAAAAATCGCTAAAGTGGATGCCTGGGATGGAGTATAGAAACTGAAAGACGACTACATAGTATTTCATCTTTTTGCTCCGTCTCCTGCCCGCCATGCTCTTCAAGCCCTCAGTCATTTCCACCCACCTCTTGCAAATCCAGCAGACCTGAACCAGGGTATACAAATATGCTATCATCAGATCCACCACTGTGGAGAGCCTGATGGAGATATGATGGACATATCACAGAGTGAAAGAGTTTGATAAATTTTAACCCCAAATTGACAGCTCTGAATGGTTAGGGGAAATTATCTCAAGGTGAGATGAAGTTTAAAAAGCCACTCGCAGGACCCAGGACTCGCATTGATGCACTCCTTTCAGAGTAAAATTGATCACACTATGAATCAGACAAACAAAAACTCATTCAGGTTTCTAAAGGTGCCCTTCCTTTGGGGAGTTTTGCAGCTTCATGGAGGAGCATCATTGCACAGTCAAGGAAGGTTTGGGAGTGCATCAGTGCGAGTCCTGGGTCCTGCGAGTAGCTTTTTCTGCAAGTTCTGCAAGCTTGGGGTTTACAATAACATTTTCTCCCACTACTTGTAATTTTCAGTTTCCCCATTCAGTGAGAACTTCTGTTGGTTCTTTTCCCGCTTGCCAGTTAAAAAATTACCCTTATTTCCCTTTGTGCTTTACCAAATGAAGTTGCCTGAGGTTTAATTTTCACTCACAGATAGGCTCTTTCTAGAACATTTTTAGTGGTGAAAGCCATATGGTCCCTGTCATGCAGAAGACTCTTAGCCAAGACAAGCTGACTGCCAAATGCCTTGGGGCCTGTGAGGGCCGGTGTGGTGCTCTGTCTCTGCAGGATTTTTCTGTTTTCATCTTTCTTCATCTCCCTGTGTTTTTCAAGGATCTGGCTGAAACTTACAAATGACTCCATGTGAAGGATGTAACATAGCTGGAATTTCATCTTCAGCTGCTCCAAGAATAAATCACGTCATGGGTCTGCTAATCGGTACAGTGTCACAAATGCTGATAGTGACACAGAACAAATCGATTTACCACTGCACCGGATAAACTGCAGCAGCAAGGTGAACCTGAGATGCCCTTGCACAGTTTGTGACTGAAGTCTCCTGAGTGTATGTATAGATTAATCAGACTGAGGAAGAAAAAGATCGGTTTCAGATGTTTAATGCTACTAGATTGGGTGCACTCTGTGGTGTTCCTCATTTTTTATTTATTCACAGCTTGGGGAAATGAGGAATGAAATGCATCAGTTCACACAATTTATTTAATGATCCTCAGAATATGTAGTAGAGTGCTTAATCAGGGTTTTTTATTAATAATGAGAAGACTGTGTCAAAGCTTTTTAATTGTGATGAGTTTCAATATTAAAATAAGTAGAATTTGTTACCTCCAATTTTAAAAGAAAGTAATTCTATGTCAGAATGAATCAGACTACTAAAACTCCGGAAAAATCAGAACTACTTTGATTCAAGAAGAGTTGCAAGCAGGCTGTTACCTTCGTTAACTGCTTGACAAAATGTAGTTGTACCTCCACAAAATGCCTTTGAGGAGTTCCCTCAAAGATGATGAGACCTTACCTTGAGAAACATAGTTTAGTAGGTTCTACTGGAAGACTGTAACTTCTTTTCCGCTTCTAAATTTCAGAGGATTCTTCCAAATCTTTAATACACGGAGGAAAAAATCAAGTCCTTTCATGTGAATGCACCTCTCCATAGATATGGAAAGCATGTATAAAGTCTGAAAGCAATATAAAACTGTTTGTGAAAGAAGAGTAACTGATTCATTTCCTATTCTTTGCTCACTTTTCTGAAGTTGTGCCCGGTGGTTTAGATGGAGTACAGTTGCAGGGGGCATTTTTTTTAGGAATTTTCCTTTCTCCAGGCTCTGATTCAGAATCAAAACTCCCTGACATGGAGCTATTACTAATTACTGCTGTTTCCACAGGAAGAAAAAATTATATGTCTGCATGTCTAACTTTTTTTTTATAAGTCATGTGCATGTGCATGCAATTTTAAGAATGCAGTTTTGTCATCTGCAGTTTATTTCTAATATAAGAAAACTTACAGGGTATATAGTCTATATTAATATAAACCTGGCACTAACGTTACTATGTAAGTCTGTCAAATATTTACCTGCATTTATTTTAATCACTATTGACTTTCCTTCCTTTTGTTATTTCATTAATGTAGGATTATAGACTGAGCTAGTGCTGCCTGCTTAATGTCCAGCTGATCACAGAATGTGACTCCCTTTATTTTTTGTTCGCCCTTAGTTAAACTTTATTTCCTGCCCAAAGTTCAGAATAAACATTGTCAGACCTTAAGGAACATGGATTTTTTCAAAACACTTAAATGGTTGTCCACTGTAATTAAAGTGCACTAAAAATGACGAATGGAGCCTTTACTCTATCTGCTTTTCAGGATATCTTGGGGGCTTAAGCATTCGTTAGAAGAAACAGAGGAATTTTATTTCTTTAATTTTCCTAATCCCTTATTTGCTGAAACTTAGACCAGCAGGTTTAACACTGTTTCTTTGTTGTTACAAACTGCATGCCTTTGGACCTGTCTATTTGAGAGAATGGTAAAAGGGCAGTGTGATAAAAACAACCAAGTAAAGTTATTATTCACTCTGTGCTTTAGGAAACTGCATCTGTGGTGGCTCTGGAAGAAAAAGAAAAGAGCTTTTATTAAAGCAGTTAAGCTGTATTAGGGCATGTTCTAAAGGAGACATGTCTGATATTTTTTGGTTATCTCAAATTTCAAAATAGTCTGAGACAAAGTAGGATCAACTGCCTGTGATGAGAAAAGGTCTCAGTTCGGTCTGGGTAAATTTATAACTGTCCATGTCTAAGCTCATGGAAGATTTATATTACAGACCGGGTTAGGCTTTGTGACTTCTATTAGCCTGATTTTCCAGCAGGATAAGTCGTGCAACACATTTAGTCCTATTTCTAAAAAGATGTGTTACAGCAATTTTGAGGATGCATATCACAACAGGTAATATGGCTTTTGGCTGCCACACCAGCTGGATGTGATTTGGAAAAGGCAGCAATTTCATGTTCTGAAAACAGAAAACAAATCCAGAAAAATTAAACACTCTTGCTAGTAAAATACATATGTTACTTGGCACCTATTTAGATGTCCTAATACCCACTGTACTTTAAACTCCAGAGGTACTGTAGAAATAATGGCTATTATTGTAGAAATATTGTTATTAGATACAGAAATATATTGTTATTAGATATAGAAATATCTAGTATTGTAGGAATAATGGCTAGTGGCTCCTTCAGGTCTGCAAATAACAGCAATACTAATAGTAATACTAATCATAGTAGTATAATTATTAATAGTGATAATAATAATCCTAAGAATGATTTGGGAAAAAAAAGAGACAAAATCATTACGGTACATTATTGCATGGGGTTGAGAGGCAGCATATGGATGGAGGCTTTGTCAATGACAGACTTACAGTGATCGTCACGTTAACAAGTGCTCTGTTCTCAAGCAGACCCTATCATGCATCTTGAATTAACAGAACTGTCCATCCTGTTCCGCAGGAGGAGAGATTCATCCACCGCTCCAGTATCCAAAGGAGCACTGTAAGGACTATATACAGAAAAATATGATTGAAATAAAAATTTGTCACATTACCAGCTTGTATTCTCCTTGTTCCAAAACAGTCTTCTTCCAATAATGTGAATTATCTCAGGAAGAGCCTGATGTTAACATGATTTTTTGGGGAGTTTCAGTTTCTTGACTGTAGTAACAAAATCGTTTTACCAGTTGCCTATGGATCTTGATGTCACTCTCAGCAGACAAGACCTGCTGTTCTGTGCAAAGGGAAAGGGGTTCCTGCTGCAACTTCTCTCTTTTGTGCAGTCTCACTTCCCATAATACTTTAAAGGAAATTCAAAAAGCTGACTTTCCCAATCTTCCCCCTTTTTCACATCCCAGTGAAGGAAATGGGGCTGTGTTACATGATGAGTTGATTGCGGATGAAGTGGTGCAGTGCACTTCACTCATACGAGAGAAATAGTAGTAAGTTTTATTGATATGAACAATGTTTTTAACAAGACTTGATGTCACTGTTGTTTACTGTATGGAGGATGCAAAACTACCTAGGAGAACATCCTGTTGAGTCACGGAGTCTAGAGTGGAGCCCCTTTCTTTCCAAACTCCTTCTCATAGGAACCTGAGTGCAGCTGAATCCAATCAGATTTGGGACTAAGGGATTATGTGCACAATAAATCCTGTATAAAATTTATTAAAACTAACAAAGTGCTATAAAGTTTTGCATGCTATGTGCATCCTACCAAGGATACTGCCACTGTAGCTGTAAGGTATCTCTCGAGGAGTAACCCTGAGAGACATCCCTGCTCAAGGGGAGATCCTAGGACGTAGCCCGCTGCCTTGCAAGGAGAGCTCACCAGGTTCTTGGGCTATTCCTGTGTTTATGGGATAAGATGATCGACTTATCGTCATTTTTGCATGTCTACCAAATTCTGGCCGGCACAAACTCAACTGGACCTTGTTTTCTCAGAGTCCATCAGATGTTCCCTACCCACTGTGACTGTTATTGATGTTATTGTCTGAGTGAGGGAAGAGGCCAAGGTGGCTACCACCATGGTCAGGCAAGGCATTGGTGCTTAACACCTGAACAGGGCTATGTGTGGAAGATCATGTGAGATGGGGTAGGAGCTCACCCCTCACAGGCTGGAGGGACGAGAACAAAGAAGCAAAGAACACTAACTCACATAAGTACATAAGTACTATTTTGACAATCCTACAAAAAAGTAATTATTGTCTGGCCCTGGACCCCTTAGTTCCTTCTGCTCACTGCAGAAATTGTGCAAAGCAGTTTTCTAGGGAAAAAAAAGGTAGATTTATTCCAAAGTAACCAAATGCTTACCAAAACCAACACTGGCTTATGAAGTTGTGCTATGAAAAAACCCCACATTTCTTTGGTATAAATAGTATGAAATTTGATTTCCTAACCATTTTCTTCTGCATTTAAAATATAAATGACATGATGCGTCTAAACTCTGACGACATTTGTAATATTAGCAGCTTATTTTTTTAGGGTATCTGGTTTTGACAAGGCATGCTATTAGTCAAGTGGATGGTCTCTCAGGCCTCCAAATCTTATTGAATTTATTTACAATAGGGAGCAAAGAGAGGTTATTCTCATTTTAGAATCAAATATACTACACTAAACCAGCAAGAATAGTTCCTCTGGCAGTTACTTTGTTTATGGAGGGCGATATACATACTCCACGTCCTGTCATCCCCAGTGCTTGGCAGTGCTAATAGCAGAATCTGGTTTGGCTAATCCAGCCAGACTCAAACTTGGGGCCCCATGAACTCTGGATATGCAAGTAGTCATGCTCAGAGTCTGACAGAGGAATGCTGAAGTAGATGTGGGCCCTTTAAATACATTTAAAAACATTTCTTATACGCAGTTTACTTATGTTTATATGAGATGTTATCTAGTGGATGCTAAGAATGTAAACATCACCGCTCGTTTGTGCTAACCAGTAAAAGCTGATTGTAACCATCTGCTGTAAGACAGACTCATAAAGAGGCGACCTTTGAGGCTCCCTGCTCCTCCTGCCCGAGCGCGGCCCTGCAGGGCAGCGGGCAGTCTATGTTGCTGTGTCCCGCCCGGCTGCTTGATAGCTCTGAGAAGTGCCTCAAAACGCAGTGCAGAAAAAAAAGCAGATACTTCTGCTTCACAGTACTGCACCTAGCTTTTAATGCAATCAAAAATCCATTTGGCAATGCCGGTGGCACTGTTAGTATTTATGCTTTGCTTGCAAAATAATTGCTCATGCTATTGCTATCATCTATCAGCTTGAATCCTCTGATAAGCTCTGTGTGTGGAGGAGTATATTTATTTCTGTGAGGCCCCATGCAAATACTAAGTCTCACCCAGACAGTGCTAATCCATTCAGGCTGGACACTTGGCATGTGTTGTCCAGGACAAGCCATCAGCTACAGACAAAAATACTGTCAACAAAGTTTTCTGAGCAGCAGTATTTTAATTTTAATGCACAGTGCTGGTAAATTAAGTGGTTTAAAAGGTTTTACTACGCATTACAGTGCTACCTCTGATCTTGTTAGAAAGTCTCTGTTGATGTGACATTGTCCCCTGAAACCCTTAGCCCATGGCCCCTGTTGTTTCGGTAGGCCAGATCCTCAGCATCTCTGCAAGCAGAGTAACATCTCATGATGGCATCCAACTGCTGTCACAAACCATCCCATACTGAGGGTCTTCTCACTGCATAATCCTCCTGGAATGAGGTACTGCGTATATGAAAATTGGCAATGAGAATACGTAAGCCGAGTACTGTAATTCAGCAGAGACAAGAAATTAGTTTAAGTTAAAATGGTTGGGGTTTTTTTGATATAATTTCAACAAGACTTTCCCTGCCTCCTGTGCTGTTGGAAGACAATGGCTCTCTGTTACAGACAGAACCTGTTTGCTCCAGTCAAAGTAAAAACTTGGGAAATGAAAGTCTGAAATGTGTTTTGGCGGAGGCTGCCAACGTTTAAATAATAACAATACCTTAAAAACTGATCAAACTAATGAGTCATTGATCTGTTTGATATGTTTCTTCCTTCATATTTAATGCAGGTTTGAATGACGTAATAAATAAAGAGTAAATGCTTGATCTCAAGGATAAGATCATCGATGCCATTGTCACAGCTTTAGCAGAAACAGGTTTCCATGTCAAACCAGAACAGAAGTCACTGTTCTTGTAGCTTGCCTCCATTCTTACCTATAATATATCCCATTCCTAGGTCAACTGACCTGTGCATAGCTCAGGTCAGCCTTGGAGACAGAGGGTCAATATTAGAAACATATGAATTAGCATTTTAACTTGACAAGCAATTTCTTTTGTCTAGTACCTTGTCAGTCAGTACCTCTGCATAGAGCTGGAGAACAAAGGAAAGCTGAAGAAGGGATTTTCTAGTCAACTTTATATTGACTACTAAGATCTACATTTAACACTAATGTCTGGATAAAACTTGCCCTTAACTTCAGCTGCAGCTTAAAATATCATTATCTACACTGCCATGAGGGTTAGAAGCGTTTGGCCAAGCAGTTGATTCCTTCCCCTTTCAGGGAAATAACTGACCTTTGTGGGGAGATACAATGATGAAAAAAGGGATCAAAGATGTAAAGGGAGCGTTTTTTGGTCCCTTACTAAAAACCTCCAAAATATACCCATTTGCAGTAGTAATTGGTTGTTATTGTTTCCCCTCCTGTGTGCTGCCGACCCTTCATCTCCCTCCTACAGATTTTATTGTTCTGAATGTCACATAATGTTGAATTAGTCTTTTCTGAGCAGCTGCTCACAAAGTTAATTCCATGTGTAAGCTACTGCTGTCCTCCACCACAAGCAACCTCTCATATGCTCATTTGTTTGTATTTCCAGTCATATTTCATCTTCTTGCCCCAGGATGATGCTCCCAAGGGCCGGACTCTGGGACAGTAGAGATGCATTTGCCACATAGCCTGGGGACATCAAAATACATGTGGGTAACTCCAGCCTTTCTAACACTAGCTCATAACTGCCGAGTGCTGCGTTAGCTGCCTTTGCCAGGGTACATGCAGGATAGAAAAGTGGCCCTCAACACTTCTACTGCTTCTGGAGCAGACAGTGGACGATGCACAGAACAGGTATGTGCTTTTAGTCTTCAGCATCAATAAGACCAGTCTGCTTGAGCAACGTGGGAGCAACGTGGGAGTTTTCAGGTTTTCCTGTAAACTTATTTTCCCTCCTAAAAGGCTCCAACCGACTGATCTCTAACTTGCAAAAACACCTTCTCCAGGTTAAACTCTGTCATGCATAGAAATGCAGAGAAGAGTTTAAAAAAAAAAAAAAGGTATCTTCTCTCAGGTTATGCTTTCAGTCTAATTTACTTTAATTACTTTCTAGAATCCATTCTTTCTACCCTCCCTTGGGATGAAAGGGCAATTAGGAGAATACAAGAGCCTCCAAGCAGTGAAATTCAGTATGTTCTAAAGACTGTGGGCCAAGATCATATCTGTCACCACAGGTAAGAGGCCTTTGATACTGTCTGTGTAATTCCCTTCTGTGTAATTACATACATGACCTGAGTCTCTGATTTAAAAGGATCAAACTGCAGTTTTTGGCTAGACTCTTAATAGGGGTTTTGTTGTTGTCTGCATTGGATGGATTTATTAAAGCTACTGGCTGGAAGGTTGAATAGCTCTGTAAATTCCATTACTGATTCTTTTGACTTGTTTGCATTCGAGCTTCAAACATTAATGAAGGGAAGTTTGGTAGGCTTTGTAATGGGGACCCTATGGTGCCTATTTGAATTTCTCTTTTCTCAAGCAGTTCGAAGAGGAAGCCATGCCTCTATGATATTGATGCCTCTGTAGTCCTATTTTTAATTAAAGGGCTATTAGCCAAATTCCTCCCCAATTTTGTACATCTGCTTAAATGTCCAGTGATGTAACTACAGATCAAATTTATAGAAAATAGAGGTGCCTGCACCTGTTTCTACAGAGGAAAGGATTCTCTCTCTCCAGTGGTTATAAAAAGTTCAGCTTTACCGCACTGTGCTAGCCTCTCCATAAGATAATCAATAAGCAGTGACTGGAAAACTCAGTACATGTTGGCGAGGTGACTTGTTAGGGCTTTTGTGCTTGTTCTACTCATGTGAAATCATCCCCTCCCTCCCCTTTTTTTTTTAATGGAGTCGGAGCTTCCCTTGAATACGAGTGAGCTCTTACTCCATGTGGGCTTTCAGCTCTCAGCCCTCTGCTGCCTCTTCAGCTCCTGCCGAGGAGCTGCTCACGCCACCAGCTCTGCTCCGGAATAGGGAACCTTTGGACCTTGGTGCTCCCCAGCTGTGGTAGGTGGGAACAAACTGTGGCTGCTGTTGCTTTAAGTACAAGTGTCATCCCTTAGCTCATTATTTCTGCAAAAAGTAGAAATACTGGAAGACCTGGGAAGGCAGTGTAAAGGCAGCGCTGCTCCAGCGCCTGCAGACACGTTCAGTGTTGGTGTGGGAGTGTGCATGCGGCACCACCACCATCCCCAGCTGGCCTGCAGTTAAAGTCTCCTTTGGGCTTGTCAGCCCACATGCCTGAAGATACCTGGGCCTGAAAATACGCTTTGAGAAAAGCCTATTTTTTCAAAAGCAGTAAGAGACTGAGAACTGGACCCCCAAATTTAGAGTTAGACACCCTTCACTCTGATGGTACCTTTCATACATGCTCTATTACAGTTAAGGTAGACTAAGTCCCTGATCACCCTGCACAGGCTCTGGGAAGATGCTTTCTTTCTCCTCCCTCTTAGTGGATGGGTGAATAAAGTAATGGGGTGTTTCAGATGGGCACTGACATCTGAGATGTCCCTGAAACCCATCCTGTGAAATCTATACCAAGATGAGGCTGGCTGCCAGGTGTGGAATTTCACAGCAGGCCTGCAGGAGCCTGGGTCAAATACGGAGTGCTCCGTTCCTGGGAATTGATCTCCTCTCAGTCTTTGGGAGGGAGGGTCTAAAGACAGGAAAATTCACCTCGTTACTAATTTATATTTCTTTGTTTTCATAACACCTATTTCTGCCCAGAAATAGCATTTTTTGTTCTTGACAAAACTCTTTCCTTGATGCTTTTTTAAGTTGACCTGGTTGGCTATCTTCAAATTAATTTCAGATGAATTTCTAAGTGAGCAGGAACCTCTCCTTACCATTCATTTGTACTGAAGTAGCTACTGAAGATAAAAACTAAGCAGTCCTAGAAGTAACTAAAATTGAGTGGCTTCTGTGCTTTTCCTGGTGATTTAAAGATTTAGAAAGATAGTGATGTGAAAAAAAAGAAATAAAAGAAAGAGGAAGAACACTACTTGTGAGGTTAAGAAGAGGAAAGAATGGGGTTTATTTAAGAAACAAATGCTGCCAGCTGCAGATGGGACTGCTAGACTGACATGCTAAATTTAGAAAAAAAGGTCTCTGCCCTTGGTGCTTGTCTAACTATTTTATGATGTCTGTTTTTAATTTTTTTTCTCTACTGATTAAAGAACATGTAGCTCAGATATTTAAAAATATTTATCCAAGAGTCTTTCTTAGGCAAATCTTTCCCACTTAAGAACTTTCTCCTTTTTATTCTATCTACAGCCATATCAAGAGCTCCTGCCAAAAACAAACAAACAAAGGCAGAAAACAGCTTTCACTGACTCATGCTTTGAATTTCTTGCAACTTTGCCATGATATCTTATCAAATTTCTGTTGGCTTTTATTCATCTGCATGTCTGTGTCAGACTGCAGAACAAATTCTTTGACCTCAGCAGGTCATACTGCAACATGTGCTTTGATTTTATTCTGTAATGAAAAAAATATAAAATAAAAATAAAATTGTGCCTTAGGCTGTACAAGGTGAAGTTATAGGCTAAATCTCATGCCTGAGTTTCATGTTCCTCTTTCCTAATCCTCTCCTTATTGTTCTGCACCTCTCTTCTTTCCAATTTCCCTTGCACTCTGACACCTCTGGGGTTGTCCTTTCTCTCTTATAGCCCTGTGTGTTTCCCGCTCCTCAGGTCTGCATCTGCCCAAACAACGCTGTTTGATCTACTTTTTTTGTCTTTTATTTAGGAAGAGCACTGGAATACCTCCATGCGCAATGGTGATTTTCTGGAGGAAGATGGACTCTGCCTTTCCAGGATGATTTCATTCATTTCCAGAGAATATTAGTTCCAAGAGTGTTCTGATTTCAATAACACATCTATATTCCCATATTTCTCCAAATCCTCTCACAGGGTGGGTTTTCCCACAGAGTGGGTTTTCTTTTATTCCTTCATCTCAGGAGGTTCCTTCAATTTTCCCTAATTAAACTGTCACTACAATAATGACTTGGCTAGGTGCCAAGATATAAAAATTCTTCGGAAACTAATCTTTTTAGAGGATTATAGCAAATTAAAGTGCCATTCTTCAGCAAGCAAAGTCTTCGGCATACCCCCCAAGCAAAGATCTCACTAGATTTAGAACGTGGTTTCACACTTGCTATAGTGCTGCTCTAAGCAAAAATCTGTTCTCAGCACAAAAAGCACATTCAGAAAGAACGGAAAATCTTTATCATTTTCAGTCTGAATGCCATTTGAGGAACAGCCAAGGTTAAATGGATGGGGTTTTCCATTTACTAACAAACTGCTTTACTGGGGCTGTCGTTTGAGATGGAGCTGCTTCAGCTTTGTGTTTGTCCTTTCTAGTTCTCAGGCATATTCTGCAGGTTAGGCAGTAACCCACACGCAGCAGCGTTGTATGCAGGGTGTACTCTGGGCATGCTGTTCTCCGGCTGGGGAAGGTCTTGCCCACAGCTCGCGGGGGGGCTCTCCTGACTCTCCTCTTGCTTCTCACCCGCCGCTTGCTCTGCCTGGGGAAGTGACTAGAATGGACCCAGGCCCTTTCCAGGATTGCCCTGTTCCCTTCCTCTTGTAAAACATTTTTTTCCTTTAATTTTTGTTTATTTGGTTTACGTTTATTTAGGCGTGTGAAAGTTAATACATGGGCCACCAGAGAACTACTGGTGTCCCGGGGCATGTATTAAAGCCTGATACACGGTTGAAGGTCTGGTGGCCCCACGGCGATGGGAGGTGAGGAGCGGGGTGGGTGCCTGAGCCCAGCGAGGCAGTGCATGGGGAGGAGGGTGCGTGCTGAGTCACCCAGCAGCTGTAGGGCTCGCCGTGGGGCAGCCCTCACCACCACCAGGTCAGTTAGGACGGGCACCAAAGGGTCCTCCTTTCCCTGTCCCAGAGCAGGGTGACTGCGGTGACAATGAGGTAGTTCTTGAAGAATGTGTCCTGTATGTGTATGAGATATCATCTCGGGGTGCGTGCCTCAGAGATGGACAACTAGACACAGTATTTCTGCAGTCCAGAGGCAGAAGATAGCATGCCTTGTCTTGCTACCAGCTGTGTGCGAGTCCTGTTTCTGTTGTGCTTTTTGGCCCACCCTGGTGAGGGAAGGGATGAAATTCACCCCGTGCAATAAGGTGCCGCTGAGTGCTCAGAGGGCTGGTTAATCCTTGGGCTTTTGCCTGTGTCTCCTGGGAGCCGGACAGAGCAAGGTGCCAGGGCTTCCTCCTTCAGAGATTTTGTTTCTTCCTGGGGGTTAAATCACCCTCTGCAAAAGGGCTAATGAAAATGAAGAAGATGGGGATTTAAAAAAAAAAAGTTTTTTGTTTGTTTGTTTTTTGTTTTCCAAAACCACCACTGAGTCCATCAGCGATATTTGATTTTCAGCAGAATACCAGGAAAGATTTAGCTTTGGAGACTTTTAGATATTCCTGAAATTTCTGTTTTAGCCAGATATATTTTTTTTCTGCAGTTTAAATAAAAATGATATTTTAATAGAGGTAGGAAAATCCCTGCTGCAAATATATTGACAATTCATTTTTCAAGCTTAATTGCTCAATTCTGAATGTGCAAATTTATAGAAAGTGTACATTTTAATTGTGTCTTTAATTCTCTCAAGTGGTTTAATCTGATCAGAAGTTTACAATGCTCATAGGTCTTTGACTTAAGAGAAATACTTGCCTGAGTAGGACCCTTACTCTCTGAAGAGATCCTTTATTTTGTTCAGGATATATTTTGGTAGATGGCATTTTACAAAGCAATTAAGGGCTTATAGTTCTGCCCAAACTGATAAGGTCCTCAGGCAATGTAGTTTTACATGCATGCTGCTACAGTTAAAGATAAGGTATTATTCTGTAGTCTTTGTAATTACCCCTGAGCTTTTAAAGCTGTTTACAGCCACAGCCTGAAGCAAATCTTTCAGATGCTAAAAGGCAACCTTTGTGAGAGCTGAAGAAATGCTAGAAGGTTTCTTGCTCTTCTGTTAAATGTCACCCTACCTTGCCTGCCACTGCAGAACGTAAAGTAAAATAGATGATCTGGTCTGGATTTTTTTTTTTTTTTTTCAGATTTTTGGTGGTAGTGGCAGTGTGAGCTAAATTGTGAAAGTTGGTGAAACCTTAAAAGCATTAAGTGCAATGAAAATCAAGTTTTCATGTCAAGTTTAAAGTTTTTCTAAATCCATCGGATTGTTTTTTTAGCAAAGCGGACAGTTCCTCAGCTGTACTAATAGGGCTGTGTGATCCGGGGATTTTGGTGCAATGATCAGAGCAGGGACAAAGAACCCTTTAGTCGTGGGCTCTTCTGGACATGCGCTCCCAAGCTGGTTGTGAGCTTTTTCTCAGGGAGTGGGCAGCCTGCCCGCTGCATGCACGTTCCTTCACGAGACATTTTTTAATCAATGGGGACTGTCTGAACTTGTAGTCTTTACCCTTTTACCTCCTGCTCATCCTAATAAGAAGAAAACTGCCTTTTCTCCATTCCTAATCTCAGGTTTAGAGCTTCTTTTCTTCAGTCATGAACTGTGTGACTACAGATGAAGCGCAGGCACCTTCCACAGCAGCAATGAACTGCATTTGATTTCCTAAGAAACACACAGCTGTGCTGCATATAGGACATTAACACATGAGGGTAATTTCTGCAAATGCTGTATGAGATCATAAAGTCTAAAATGCAAACTCTTGTTGCATGCAATACCTGGTTTTAATTCCTTGTACAAGCCTGAGGAGGGTTATTGTTAGACCTCATTGCTTGACACTATATGAAGTCATATCTCCTCATATAGTGTGTCCTCATATAAGATCTCCTACACTGATCTTCTGTAATATAATGCTTTATCTGTTTTTAATTGAAATATCAAAATCCTTTTGTTTTTCTTCACAAACTTGTGGTGCCTATGTGCAGCTGGAATTATTAAAAGTACTGAATATTTAAGCTAAATGATGTTGATTACTGACCACAGATTCAATGTGTTCTGGAATTTTGTGCCATTTTCTATTTCTTTCTATTACACCTCACAAGTGATCACAATTCCCTCTTGTCTGTAGAGGCACCACTATAGAGCCGTGGAAAGGGCTCACACATCATTTTCTTTCAACTGTACATTGCTGCAAATATGGTACAGAAACGTGTTCTGCAGTATGCTCTATTGCAGTGACTGTCTATGGGACTTCATTCTGTTGAGGTTCTTTTGCAATATTGAGGTGACTATTATAAGCAAATACTGAAAGAGTTTATGGGCTCCTGAGGGAGGGAAGTTTGCCCCCCGGAAGGCAGGCACTACAGGATACAGCTGAGAGGGAAAGCTCTCCTCTGCAAGCAGTGGGACTGGGGCTGCTGCTGAGACCAGGTAGCTCCCAAATGGAGCAATTATTAAAATGTTAGCCTAACTCTACAAAATTAGGAAAAATGGTAATCCTGCCAGGATATGTAGCATGTCACCTGAGGAAAAACCACTGTAAAAACAAGTCATGGGTGTCTTTCCTGGGAAAGACCCTGCAGGCTTTACTGTAAAGTACATGATGCACCAGCTTGTTACTGAAGTATATGCTAAGACATAACACACAGACAACATGTTCTTTACCATCCTGCTTTAAGAGCTATTGCCTTATATTCAGCAAAATCCTGCCCACCTCACCCAATTCAGCTTCAGTTATCCAGACTGCATGTTTTGCTGCATTAATGGGTATCACAGTCCCCATAAAAGGGACTGTAATATATCTCCTACGCCAGCGTCCACCTCTGGAGCCTTGTGCTGCAGCTCTGCACGAGCGCAAGTGGGGCTCTGTTTGGGCCATGTGGGCCAGCAGCTGCTTGGCCTGTCTTTGTGGCTGAGGAAGGAGGAGGTGGAGGAGGAGATCAGAAGGGAGCTCCGCTCTCAGGAGCAGCGACAGCTTTGCATGTCAAGGAAATATACAGCATGGACCATAACCTGCAAAATGTGCCATTCATGACGCAGTTTCAGATCTTAGTGACCTAGGCAGTCTGAGGGAGGGAGGCTTTATCAACATGACCCACATTCCGTAAAATTGATTGCTTTACCCAACGAATGCTTCATTTACATTGCCAGCTTTATTAAAACCACCTTTCTTTTATTTGCAGGAATAGTAGGCAAAAATAGCATCTTGGCTTTCTTTTTTCCCTCAGCTCTTTGCCAAAAGACTACATTGTTTTAAAGTAAATATAAATAAATAAATCATTCTCCATGGTATGTGAAATAAATATCTTTGTTGTTTTTCTATAATAAATTCCAGTTGAGCACTTCAGAGTTTTGTAAGTTAAGGCCTGAACTTAGAAGAAAAAGATCCCTTAAAAGGAATAATACGGCAAATGATAAGATTTCCTTGATAAGATTTGGACAGCAATGGATCATGTCATTTAGCATAACTGGAAGACAGCCGAGCAGGACAGGAAAGCTGTCTGGCAGGAAAGCTAAAGCATGCAAAGCTCTCCAAGAAATTGTACTGACTCTTTCAACTTGAAACCAGTATCCAAGATTTCTAACTTCATATATTATGTTCAATCTCAAAAGCACCTCTACATACTGGCATGTTGTTCCATGTTCACCAGAAGGAAATTGGAATTCAGAGCATCTAAGCTTAATCAGAGTTCATCCCAGCTTTTCGTTCAACCAAAACAAAAATTCTAAATGAATTCTGAAGTAAATAGCCATAACTTATCTGCTAATTAGAAACTAGCAGTAGGGTAAATATAGGCTGTTTTCAGCAAGCAGCTGTTTTCAGTGGATTGGATCCATGCATTCCCTGAAGCAAGCCTTTCTGTTATTTTAGGGAAAGCATGTGCTGGTTGTAACTCACTTTAGGTCGCGGCTACATGATCTTCTTGCTCCAGACAATGCTGCAATGTCATGGATCATGAATTAAGAGGTCAACTGTTTGTCACCGGAGCTGAAAACATCTCCCTGAAGGCTAGGCATCTGAGAGACTCCGCAAAACGCCGTCGAGTTGCTATAACAATGGCCCTTTGAAAAGAATGGGGTTTGATACATATCGGGGAAGAAATTTCACCAGCATGGTGCCATATTGTTTTTGACTCATTAGCTTAGAAGCCTTTGACACACTTGTGTTGAAAAGAAGTGTGACTATCTGGACACTCTCGCTGTGACTGTTGATCACAGGCAGGATTAAACCCTTCTGTTACAATGCACGAAACTCAGCAGCACTCATTAAAAGGATGTTCCAGCCTTTCTGATGCCTAAGAATAAGATCAGTTTTATGGCACACAGATGAAAGGAATGGTTTTTGCTCATGCAGCTGTAGCAGAGCCTCTCAGAGACTGCATGGAAGAGGGCCAGAGCCATCAGAAAGCAGAACTCTTGTGGTCTGGGCCACAAACCATTTCTGAAAGTTGAAAGTTTTGAAAGTTGTAAAAGTGGTAAAAAACTGCCTAGGATTCAGGCTGCTTCCTTTGCCCAGCTGGCTTTGTCAATGCATCTACCCTTATTTTCACATTCACCACATTCATGTATTTTGGAAGAGCACATCTTAGCATTTTACCCACACTTGTTGTAGCCAGGACTATGGTGAATCTTTAGGGCCACAGGCTGGGGCAAGAGAAGAAAGTAGATTGGATAATTCCACTTTTAAAAATGATCTTTCACCCTCAGAGAGTGAGGAGCAGAACCACCCCACTGGGCACCTCAGACGTGCTGCAGGCTGGTGGTCTCACTCCACGAATAAAATTTATGCCATTGTGTAGATTCCTGGGAAATACTGATACCTCCTTTCCTCTCAGTTCAGCAGACCTTCCTTCCATCTGAGATGAGCGCTGCTCTTGCTCCTTTGAGAGCACCTTCTCCCTTGCAGCAGCGTTGGCTGAACATGCAGGTCACCTTGCTGTATAAAGCACTGGACGTTAGGGTATTTAGACCATTGACTATCAGTAGGAACTGGAACAAAAGAAAAGGACTTGGCTTGTTTGTTTGTTTGATTGATTTCTGTTTTCTGTTTTTTTTTTTTTTTTTCTCTTTTCTTTTTTTTTTCCCTCTTGCTTGTGCTATGCTTCAGGTCCTTTTTTTTTTTCCCCCAAAAAGATCCAAGAAAGAAAGGAACTGATTATAACTCTATTTTCCTAAAGAAAGCTCCAAGATAGTAGCAGTCTGCTTACATTGATATTCACAGTATATGCTGCAAAATTATTGCTGATTATTCACATGGAACATAAGCTGTACTTAAGTTTCATTCAGAGTGAGCTGAGCCATTCACCTTCCTACATGGACATATGTTGTAATAAAAAGAGTGACTGTGTATATAAAATGTGGCTTGTCTTGTCTTCAGTGTTCTGGCATTTTTCAAGAAAAGCTTTGGTAATTTTGGTCTATCCTTTAGATAATTTAACACTGATATGGCAAGAATGAATCACAGATAAGGACTACAAGAAGAAATAAGATGCCAAGTTCATTGCTGGTGTAATCATGCAAAGTGCTTTGAGAGCGGCCTCCACAATTATGCTGGCAATTAATGGTTCAGAGATGCTCCACTTTAAAACAAGCTGTTGCTTTGTTAATCAGCCTGTATGTACAGCTGTGCTGGTGATCCTGACTAGACCACTGTGCAAGGCAAGCAGGCCGTTCATCACGATGCATTAGAAGTTACATTTTAGTAAGCACAAATACTTGGCTGAAAATGTACACGGAATTACAGGCTAAGAAAGTGGCTCAGACAAGATAAATAGTCATTCTAAGCTTTCCTGGAAAAAATCTGAGAATTATTGAAGGTCTGAAAACCAGGGCATTGTGTTTGCTCTGGTATTGGTATGGTATTTGAAGAAAAGGCACTTTTTTCTCCTTAATGCCTTTCCTTAAGCGGACTTAGCGCAGATTGTATCATATTACACACAATGCAGTTATGCGTTCATTTTAACTTTTAACAGTCATCTGTTTTCTTCATCTGCCTTTAAGCTGTGTCACAGGAACATCTGCTGGTTCTTTTCTTTTATCGTAGTTGGAAGTCTTACTGTTTAGAAAATATTGACTTCAGATTTGTGCTTTTTTATAGTGCACTTTTTGTTTTCCATATGTGGGGCAAAGTCAGCCAGCTTGATCAAATGGGGGCAAGGAGCAGTTGCCTGCTGTGGAGTTATGTTTGTGCTGGATTTGTCCTACTTATGCAGGGGGTCACTGAGTCTCCCTCATGACGGCCCTCTTGCCTCTGCTGATGCTTTGGTGTCTCTGCTGGGGCAGGGGCAAGGTGTCCTGCTTTGGAGAAGGCAAATCTGCAGCAAGCATCCTGCGATGTGGAAATGGGAGTGAACTGTAAAGGTTACTTCTCAGGACACACCAGGGAGCAACTTTTAATGGGATGAGGTTTTAAATGTGTGATTTGGCCTACATCCTTCCTCGTTCCTGTTGTTCTGCACAGAAGGTAACCCCCTCCAGATGCTTCTGGATTTTCTTTTGTTGGATACAAAATTATTTAGCAAAATGAGTATGTTTTAATCTGAAAACTTATTTCTTCAGTATGCAAGAGGATGTTGATCATGCGAAAAGTATCACATTTATAAGCATGTAATATGCATTGTTTATTAAAATGGTATTTTACTTGATTTTAATTTCCTCAGCCAAGATCAAAACCTGCCTGTTTTTTATTATTTTATGGAGAAATACAGTTTTATCTGCATTTCAGCAAGGATTCTTTTTTCCTTTTTGTAGGAGAGTGGGGGGAAAGTACTTGAACTGAAAAGATTTAAGGTTATTTCGTTGTCTGTGGTATGTGTGTGTGTCTGTGCACAGAGGGAACAAGCCAGCAGAAGTGGAGAGAGAAAGACGAGCGGATCTCATTAGGAGGAGTTCAGTTTTCAGTCCCGCCAGACTTTGCTGGCAGAAGGGGAAGGGCAGGCGTGGGGCTGGCTGCTCCGTGTGAGCACCTCGAGGCATCCCCTAACCCTGCCCTTGCGCAGGGAGCCGCACAGCTTTCCTAGCCGGGACGCCCGCGGTCCGGAGCAGCCTCCGAGGCAGGACTCGTAAGTGCTTGCTGTGTGTGCCTTAGCGGGAGAAAACTAAAACCCCGCTGACCAGAAGGACTGGAATTTCAGCCCTCTCCCCCCAGCCGCCCGCCCCTTGCTCTCTGTCTCCCACTCATTGGATTTCCTTCTCTGACAGCCCTGTAAAACAGGGATTACTGGGGCAGTGGTGTTCACTGTGCCTTTTATTCAGTCTCATCTTGTGCTCTGCCTCCTCAAGTAGCACTGCTGAAGTAAGTGTCTGTTTCAGGCTTGTGTGCACTGAATGCTATCGTGTTTGTAGTGACAATAGTATTTAATGTTTTAATGAGTGGTGCAGCAAGGCAATCGGTATTTATTGTACTTGGGATGTATGAAAGCTTAATTCTAATTTGCAGGAAAGGGGCACTGGGTCTTACCTCTGGAAGTCAGATCCTTTGGAAGTTAAGGATTCCAAGTAGCTTCATTTATTCCAATGTAAAAGATGGTATAGATTTCTCAGCTATGCTGGCTTTTTTCCATCAGCGCTAATAAAACTTTATGGTTTTGTATTTTATATCGGCTTGGAAGCATTTAGCAAAATTTAGTTTTTTGGAATTGTCTGTTTGATGAAACATACTATGAGAAAGAAATGTGATACAATGCACTGAAAACATCACAAAAACTTTCAGTATTGGTAAACTGTTCAGTAGATGCATTTTATTTAGCTGGTAGAAAATGATTTTTAAATGTAAAATTTAAATGTATGCGCTTTTATTTTGCAGTAGGGTTCTGTGAGGTTTTTTTACATTTTCATTTCTGTTAAGAAAGCCAACTTTATTTGACCCTAAACACACAGATTTCAATTTATCATATATATGTATAAGTGTTTCTGAACTTCACGTATTCCTGCACAGTCTTTAAATTTCCTGCTCATTTCTCTATATTTCCCAGATTAAATTCCAAAATTTCAGCTTTTACAGATTACAGTTGCTGTTGCTATGTGTTGTGCTGAGACACTTCAGCAGCGCCATTAAATAATTTTACAGTCTCCCAAAGCAGTTAATGAAAGGGTAATTTGCAGATTACAGTTTTTCTCTTCTGTGAGCTCGTTGTTTCTGCTGGCTCGAGGTGACTCCTCTCTTTGGGCAGACTGCCCCTCTGCCATGGATACATCCAGTGCTGTCTGCAGGAGGCAGGGGCATTGCAAACCACCCAAGCTCATACGAGTTGTCCTTACTCGGGTACATGCCCAGGTACACATGCTATGGTGTGCTGGGTCCTTTGCCATTTCCCCTGGGTTTACTATGGGGATATTTGGTACAATGTGCAGACTGCTTTGACCTACAGAATGAGCTGGCTTAGATCTCAATCTTATTCTGGGCACCTTTCTGTTTTTAACATTTTCTCCTGCAGATGCCTACTCTGAGGAGAACTAGGCATGTATACTGGGCTAGTCAGCAAGCTGCTGGACAAGTACCTGAATTTTTAAGTTAAAGTAGTTTTATCATAGTTGTTCAGTCATTCCATTTGTTTTCTACGGTGTTTAAGGTTTTCTGTTGTAATAATAGCAGGATAATGACAAAATTAGCTACACTACAACAGGAATTAACATATTCATTGAGGGGGAGAAATAATGTTTAACCCAATTAAGCAATCACAGAAAGAATTTAAATGGGTGAAAATAATCTGTACAGAAACAACAATCTATTTGCATTAGTCAGATAACACAGTAACAGTACAAGCTACTTCAACAAACCCATTGAGCAGAAAAGGGGCTTAAGCAGATCATTCTTCATGATGATTTTAACTATCCTCTCATTTTTTGAGATTCTGGGTCAGGCTAAGGTGGACTTTCATTAAATTCTCTCATGTTAATGTCTCTCTGGGTTACAAATGCTGTATCTAATTGTTCCACATACAGATTCACAACTGCCATGCCCTCATAATTTGCAACACGAGGTCCTCAGGATTATTTGCCTGCCTTCTATGCAGTTGGGTGAAAAATTTAAATAGACTACTTTTGGCAAGTTACACATTCTCAAAATAAAAAGAATGCTATTTCTACTTCTAGTTGCTATCTCATGAAACTTGTAGCAGCATTTCAAGGGACTCTAAAAGCTGGCTGTAAAGATAAACTCTAGCTGGACTGTGCCTGATTTTTCAGAAAAATGTAGCCTCCAGCTACAGTGAGTACATGGAGCCAGCATGTTGTAATTGCATTGTGCGGGCATCCTGTACACAAAAGGATATACTTTTATCCATGAAAAAGAGTAACAAAAAGGGAATTAGACTATTTTAGTTGATCAAGGTAATTATAATGATGATTGTCTGTTTGCTTAAGCTGATGTACACTCTTTGTTGATCAAACAAAATTTAACAATGTGAAATTGCTTATGATTTTGAATAAGGAAAGTTCAACTTCTAGTCCCCTCATATTCCTCTGGAAACTCAGATTTATGTCTGTTAAACATCTTCTCTGGGATAACTATACTAAATTGGAAGGAATTGTTTTCTGGAGGCCCTCTTTGGCTTCTGGAACAGGGAGATAATGTTGATGATAAACTCAAACAAGCATCCAACTTTCAGATGTCTAAGGGTCAATGAGATGAGCCAAGCCACTGTCGTTGGGGGAGAGTGTAAAGCGTATCACCTATCAGCTGTTAAAACACAGAGATTAAACAAAATCCTCAATGTTTCATGGAGCAATTTGCATTTTTTTTAACCTTTTGAGATACAGAACATACTTTAGTGAGCTTGACCTTTTACAAATCAATATGCAAAACCTTTTTTTTTTTTCAGAAATTCAAAACTTTTGCCATCAGAGCAAGACTCCTCATTCTTCTCCCCAACACTCATAAAACCAGCCAATCTTTAACAATAGATAAAAAATATCAAATCTTCACACTCTGCCCCGAGTAGAGTTTTATCCAGAGAAGGGAATCTAGTAAAACCTGAAATCTTCTAGCATTTTGTTGTTCTGTATTTCCACGCAGAACAGATGTGGGTGTAGCTGTGCACAGCTGGCTGCCTGCATGAGCTGTCCTCACTGTCTGGTGGTCGCATCGTTCTTCTGCGGGAGCGTCAGACCACGTAACCATGTCACCATGAGGCAGGGGAACACCATCACCATCGGGCAGCTGGTCACAGCCTTCCTCTTCCCAAGTTGGTGCGGGAAGCGTTTCTCATTCCTTTTCCATGGATTTTCACACCCTCAGGCAGGTGGTTCTGAGGTGTTTTCATGGTCTGGGAGAGCTCCTTTGCCCTGAAGAGAGCTTACCTGCTGGTGAGAGCTGCTGGTGCTCGGGCTCAGTCCATAGCTTGCAAAGGTCCTGGAAACAGAGAAGCCTGTGGCTTTGTGTTGTCAGGTGTTGGAAACCATGCCATAATTTCTGTCTTCAGTTGTTAACATTGTGGTTCAAGTCAGACAGATATGTCATGGTCACTGGCCAATCCCTCATTTCCACGCTGCATTTAATTTGTTTCTTTTTTATTCATTGCTACTTACTTGTCAATCACAGCTTACTTGTTAAAATGAAAGGTCTAAAGGTCTTGGGAATTTTGTTTATCTGCTACACTTAGTCTCTTCACACATCCACTTCCCTCAATCCCACTATCCACTGAAGTGAGGTAGTCGTTTCTGTACCTGAGCCATCCTATGGTTGGAGGAGGGGAAGCCATTTCTCTAACCACAGGTAGTTGTGTTGTTCCCTCTCTGCTGTGCATACAATTAGACATGAAATCAAGAAAAAAAAGGCTAATCTAGAAATCATTTTAGTCCTTTTTTTCTCTTTCACCTTTTGTGTGCTTTACTTCATTTATCCCCTTAGAGTAAGGAGCTCCCATAACAGAATCTCCAGGATCCCTCTTTCCTTCCTTACACAGAGTAATAGGATATGGAAAAATATCATATATGCTCCTGGTTTTCACAGTCACATGACACTCTTATAAAAACATCAGCAGGACTACAAAAAAGTGTCAGTAAGGAAATATAGTGTTCTGTGTTAATATTAACACTGAAAAGTAGCTTACTCCTTTGATATGTTATTCTAAAAATGATTTTTTTTGACCATTCTGTTATATTCCTCTTTAATGAGCAACAAAACAACCTATTGGTACCTTTGAGTGGTTGAGAGAAAACCACTCAAATTTCAAAGTAGAAAAATTCAAATCTTCTGAGAGTTTAGTAAGTTTGGGGAATGGCCAAGATGTTTTACAATCTGAGTTTCTCATAGGTTGGTTTAACTGCCCCTGCAAATAGCTCACTGCTATAGCTTTGTACTTCCAAAGGGAAGAGGGGAATGCAGTGAGCACATAGTAAAAGGAGAAGAAGGAAGGAAGGAGGAAGGGTCTTGTGGCGGTTGGGACTCCCACAAGGGGGATGAAACAGTGGAACATCACTGAACATCAGTGGAGTATAAGTAGTTAGTGTGGTAGTTCCTATTTGCGTAAAGAACTTAGAAACATGCAAAGAAAAACTAAGAAAATGAAATAAAATGAAATTATTTCATCTCTATCTCCTCAGCTTCTGCTATATGAGCCAGTTGTCTGGACTTAAAAGAGAAAAAGGCAAAGACATTTTCATGGTCTTGCTTGGGAGGAAACATTTACCTGCTCAGAAAATGCAGCACAGCATTTTTATTAAAATGATACACAATACCCAATTTTATTTGCTTTTCAAGTTGTTTACAGTACACCAGAGGTCTATTAGCAATATTATCTCTATCTTAAAATTTAAAATAGCCTTGGCAATATTGACCAATCTGTTTAACACTTAAAAGAGAAGAACACACTGTCTCAAAACAATATTTAAGGGAGGAAAGAAATGAATCGGACCTTTTTGTTGTCCCAGCCAGGAACTTTGATCTACTCTGCCCTTCTAGATATGCCTGTTCTAGGATGCCTGTTACAGCTAAAGGCCAAGTTATTAAGTACTTCTGCTCCTGATTTATTCGAAGTGTTCCCCTCAGTGTTTCTCTTGCCCTTTCTTTACTTCCTTCTCTGTAATTGTGTTAACACGCCCACTGCCCACTCCCTATCTCTCTTTCAGAAGGGAGTGCGGACCAGCTCCTTTTCAATTCCCTAAGGATTCCATTTGTGGTCGTTGCAGAGTGGGCTTTGTGGAAATGGAAGGAGCGTAGCAAGGGCTATTGAGGCTCCTTTTGGAAAACAGTAGTTGAGTCTCTTCCCCTCTTTTCCCCCTTGGTCCCTGGGCTGAGCTGTGGCCATTCGGAGCTCCTAGGGAAAGGCACATGCTTTGCGTCAAGGGGAAAAGTTTCATCCTACGCTGCAATAGTGTTTCTAATGATCTCTCAGTCCGCAGTAGCTATTATCTTAAATTTTAGAGAATTATTGCATATTCTATGACTGCGCGAAGAATGAACATAGAAATCAAAAACAGTCACTGTCGATTGAAACTATAATATGCAGAATCACTTTTAAAGTAGCTGTAATATGAAAGATGGTAGAAAAAAGAAAAATATGTTTTTATGCCTTGCAGTTTACTGCTGCAGATGAACAACAGAAGAGAGATGCTAACAGGATGTGTCTCATCGACTTCCGTGTCATACTGCTCTTTTTCCTGACAGAGAGGGTCTGTTGATTGATCATACAACAAAACACTTGTTATTTCCTTACTTTGCTATGTCAAGGATTTATGTTCACATATTAAAAACATGTAAGAAGCAGAGCAACTATTATCTAGCATTCCTTTACTTAGCCAACACTTTGCTGAGTATTTATTTCTGTGTGTCCAGTAACCTTGGTTAGCAGTGTGTGGAAGAGGAATGTTAAGCATCACACGGTCAGAGGGTGCAGGTTCTAGTTGCACATTCTGAAGGGGCAGCCCCCTCATTTAACAGCTCAGGGTCTGCTCATTGCCCTGGGCAAAGATTTAACTGCACTAATAATATTGAGCATGAAATGTTACCATTTATCTTCTCTGAGTCCCTCCTTAAAAAAAATAAAAATATCCCATGTTCTTTCTGTTCTTGTAAACTTTTATTAGTGTTATTTAAAACAAATCAGGTCATCTCTCAGCTCACAACACTCCCCTTCCACAGTCTACTTCAAGTTTTACAGGAGGAAGAGGTAATTTCCAATGTAGTTGTTTTGTGAAAAGTCCCAAGCAGCCAGAGATGTTGTCAAACACACAGAAAGTCTGATCCAAATCCCATTAAATACTCTGGATTTCATTGAGACGTAGCTCAGTATTTCTAGTGACAGCATTTACTCAGTCAGGTATTAGGTATTATCTCAAAGTTATTGATGCTGCTTCTGATCAGATTTTAATGGTCTTGCAGTAGTAGATGTCTATCTATCTGATTTGTAAATATAAGCCTTTATTTACATCACATTAGCTCACTTTAGAATCAGACTCAGAAATCAGTACTTTATAACTTCTAATTTTTTTTTAAAAAAATGCTTAAATTATTCCTACTAGCTGTTTTACATCACATGCTTTAAAATGAATTCCATTCACAAAATAGTTGTAATGGCAAACTTTTTTTTTAAAAAAAAAATGCAACTCCTTGCCATATTGGCTTCTGCAGGTGCACAATCAAGCTTATCTATGTGTACTCCAACCTGGTGCCCACGTGTTTGCTCCACAATACAACTGGATGCTCTCAGGGCCTACACAGTTCTCTTGAAGGAAGTGAATACTTGGCAAATTTAGAAATTTTGCCAAAGACTTTGTGATGGTGATAAATCTAGAGCAGAGTTTCAGTTTCTTTTGTACATTATTTTTTCTTTCCCTTTTTTTTTTTGAGCATCTTAAAAATCTGTTGTATTCTGTGAGAATAGCTCATGTTTGTAATTAGCCGTTGCACAACTTCCCACGTGTGCACCAGCAATTCTGTGGGAATATGAATGTTCTTCTCTCTCTTGGAGGGAATTTTTAACCAATGACATCTGAAGTTCCCCCTGTCTTCCTCTCATCTTCCCTCCAGCCTGGTGTGCCCTGTTGTTAGCTCCTCAGGGCATACCCGTTCCCCCTTCAGACACCCCTTCTGCTCTGCCCTAATGCTCATTACAGGGGTGTGCCTGCAGATGAGGGGCTCTTCAGGGCTCCCTGGGCTGACTGTCATCACACCATGCCTCAGGCACATCATCAGTGTGATCTCAAGGGCCAAGAAAAGACCCCTTCTTCAGGCTCCCAAATCTCAGAGTCAGTTTTGCAAGCTTTGCTGTCTCTAATCATGGGGAACATGCTGTCTTTCTCTACCACTTCATTTCTTATGCCAACATAAGGCTGTGAGCACAGATGTCACACGGGTTTTATTGACCGTCTACAAGGCACAGTGTGGTGTGCGCAGTAATGTGAGGTCATTCATTTAGATCCTATGATCAGAATCCTATAGAGAATCCAGAGGTTCTCTGGGTCATTTGTTACACTGCCCAGCTCAAAGCTGATTTTTTTTTCTAATATCAGATATATGTTTCTCTTGTTTTAGCTTTTGTCTGCAGCTTCCTTTCACTTCCGTGTGCACTTCACTTCTTTTAGGGAGCGGAAGATAGCAAGATGATTGCCCCTCGGCCCCCTCTTCTTCAGGATGAAGTGCTCCTGCTCTCTCAGGCTCTCTTGGCACATCACAAGCTCCAGCCCTCTTTTATGTTGCTCGTAAAGACCATTACTACACCAAGCCTCAGAGTATATATCTGAACCATTGTGGGGCATCTGGAATCACATAATGCAGCATTTGTTCATTCTGGGGAGCATGGTGGCCACACCAAGGAGCAGCAGCTGTGATTTTTACACAGAGAAGGGAAGGGAAGGTTAATCCCATGGCTCTCCTTCCAGCCTTCTCCTTTTTAAGCTGTGATGCACTGGAAGACTCTCTTGTCATTTCATCACACAATCATTAGATAATTGGTTGAAAGAGCGAGGAAACACTTTTGAGGCACCTCAATCAGCATGTAAGGAGATATCCCTACAGCTGACAAGGGGGAACCAACTGCAGGAACATATGGAGCCAACATATGCAATGTATACAATGATACTAGAGTAATGCCTGCAGGCAAAAGCAAAGCCATACGAGAAGTGCCACTGGGAGACCAATTTTGTGGCAGAGAAGGGCTCATACATCCATAAAGGAAAATGGTCAAGATATTCCCAGCTCCTTTTGAAGCCTGTCTGCTCTTAGTATTTGACACAGGATAAAAAGGGCAGCAAAGAAAGCACTGCCTGTGCTTGAAGTTTATAATTATACCCTCTTCTGGAGTTAATGGAGCAGGAACCAATCTGAGCTACACCAAAGTGAGGCAATGGCCAACAGGCCTGCATGAATGAGACTCTGCAGGGTCTGTTCTAAGATACACAACTGGTTCTTCCTTTTAGTGAACACATGTGGAAGGTATGAAGATAACAATGTCTGAACAGTGCCATTTCTAAGCTGGTGGTGAAGATGTCTCTGAACTATGTTTTTTTGTTTGTATGTTTGTTTTTTGTAGTAGTTGTTCAGGTAGGAGTGGGGAAAATCAAAATTGGCCAGGCTTGGGTTTTGTCAGATCTCGTAAGGGAGACAATGCTCTGTGAATAAAGGTGTTTTCATTGCGAGTCGATGCACTGGACTGATATTATTGGGCACTGAGTTAGGGGAAATGTCATAAGTATGCTTTACTACCAGCATAGCTGGTGCTTTGGTCGTGAAAATCTTCATTTAACAACCTTCCTCTCCCTGTCTGATTCTCTAACTGGTTAAGAAACCAGCTTCTCTGAAGCTAGCTGAGATTGTAGGTCCATCAGTGCCTCACTCATCCAGGCCAGAGTCAGAAGACTTAAAATGCACCTCGTCCAGTCTGTGTCTGGAGTTTCCTGCTGCTCTGTGACCCCAGGAAGCTCACAGTTAGGCGAAATGTTGGGCACAGCACTTTCTTGGGGTGTGTGATAGTGAGCTGTGTCATCTCCCTCAGCCCTAGCTTCATTCACTGGCATCAGGAAGGAGGAAGAGGGCACAGCCATCCTTCTTAACATATCCCCAGGTTTTGCGGATGAGATTCCAAGAAAATTTTAAAAATTAGGTGACATCTGAAAAATGCTAGCAATCCTTTCACTATGTGGTACCTGCCAGAGTCAGACAGAGGTTCATTCAAAAGGATGCAGCTGCAGTGAACTAATTTTTTATTTGGAGACTTATGTCCAATCCTTTTTTTCTTGCACTTTCTAAATGTCTTTTATGGTATTGCTGTATTTCATAGATGTGATTTTTAGGAAGGGAAATGCTTATTTCAGATGCGCTTATTTTTATGAGATTCTGATTATACTGCACAACTAAATAGAAACAAAAATATTGTCATGTTCTTTGTGCAGAGCTGTCTTTTAGGTTTTAGTAAAAGCTACCCATACAAGTAAAGTTTTAAATAAGGCCTCTTTATCCTGGAGAAGAGAAGGCTGAGAGGAAACCTCATCAGTGTGTACAAGTATGTCAAGGGAGGGAGTGAGGAGGAGGGGGCTGGCCTCTTCTCAGTGGTGGCCAGCGATAGGACTAGAGGAAACAGCCAGAAATTGAAGCTCCAGAAGTTCCACAGGAATTTGAGGAAGAATTTCTTAACAGTGAGGGTGACAGAGCCCTGGCACAGGCTGCCCAGAGAGGTGGTGGAGTCTCCTTCTCTGGAGATCTTCCAAACCCACCTGGACACCACCCTGTGCCCCGTGCTCTACGAGACCCTGCGTGTGCAGGGGGCTGGACTAGATGACCTCTACAGGTCCCTGCCAACCTTAAGCATTCTGTGATTCAGATTTTTTTTTTTCTGGAACATATCAAAAAATATTAAATGATGAATTTAATTTTTGTCCCTGGTAGTAAAATTCTACATTTTCTCTCATTTGGATTTTATTCAGACTGATTGTCTGCATAATTTTAGACCTAAATGGAAAGATTTTCACACAATAATCTTGAAAACCAGAGCTAAGATTTGGGGCCTGGATTACACAGTGAATTTGAGCTGAGAAATCTTGTCAAATCTCTGAAGGTCAGTGTGAATTAACTGAGTGAACCTGTTGGCAGCAATGAAGGTGATTAAGATTTACATGGATTGGCTTTTTTAAGTTTTCTCAGAAAAGCTTGTGGCTGAGGGTAAGGCTGTGGTTAATTTAGAAACTGTGTGAATAAACAGTAAGAGCACTAATTTTTTTAAGAAACTAAAGGAATGTTGAAAATTTGCTAGCTTGAAATTACTTAAGAACTCATCAGATTTAAGTGAGCTTGTATCATTCTCTGATGTTGGGGTTACAAGGACTCTGATAGCACTTGTTTAGTGTCAGAAGAACTGTGCTTTTCTTAAACTTATGAAACATGAAGATTAACTGTAACTAGATTAATTGTAGATGCAACATGAGACACCTTGTGTAATTCTTATTTTCCTTATTATCTTCTTTTAATTGTTTCCACTGCATTATCTGAATTTTGCTCAGATTAATTAATTTTATTTTCCCTTTTTTGAAAAAGAAGAATATCAATTTTGCAGTGCAATATTATATATTTCTATGTGGGCAACTGTGGCTAGCTAATCACTATAGCATTAAAAACAAAGGGTCTTTGTCAAGGCCTTTTAAACTAAAGCGTAGCATCTTTTATCCACATTTAATGGCAAAGCAAAAATACATTTAACATAAGGTCAACTGTTCATTTATTCCACCCTCAAATGTATAGAATTTGAAGAAATGTAAATACCTGCATGTTGCATATTTCATATTGTTTTATTACCTGCTGCTAGGATGAATGGACAGTCGGACATCCACACAGCCCACAGAGTTCAGCTTGTGTTTGTATGTGCAGTTGGATCCCAAATTCTTGGAACAACTCGTATTGAGAGTGAACTGATTTGCTGAGGGAAGTCTCATTTTGCACATAGTTCATTTTCTCAGCAAGACTGGATACTGAATAACATTCAAAGGTCAAGTGAATTTGCTGCTTGAATTGAACTTCAAGAAATGATGAAAGATTTTTATGTGTGTATATCTTAGTCGATGCCTTATGCAAATTTTCTTTCTTTTTTCTTTTTTTCAGGATTAACACACCTTAAATGTGCTCTGAAAACACATTCATCATTTTGTCAGGTTTGATCCATGAATTTTGTTAAAGCCCAAGGATATTTTGAAAGGCCTCTGTCAAAACATCAGCCCAAAGAGTGCGTCTCAATAAAAAGTATGTGGAACATTATTACCTGTGACTGATGGTTTGGTCCTTCATTATCTGCTGGAGGAAGAAGAGAAGACCTCTTTTGTTAAGAGCATTTTTACGATTGGAGAAGCGCACTTTACCCCTCCTGACATGAAGCCCTTTGAAAACAGTGGTTTGTTTCTACTGCTGGCTGCTGTCCTGAGAGTCGTCTGTGCCTCCTTTATCAGTGTCAACCTTGGGGTGAAAGTGATGAAGGGACAGTCTGTCTTCCTGTCAGAAGATGACCTCAAGTTTTCCATCCCCAGAGAGAAAGATGCCTGCAAAGTCGAAGTTGTGATTAATGAGCCAATAACTCAGCGGGTTGGGAAGCTGACTCCTCAGGTATCTGGGATCTGCTGGGCTGCTCTGAGGGCACGTGTGCACGGGAGAAAACAGGAAAAAGTCTCTTTATCCATTTTTCTTTTTTTTTTTTGTAAGTCAGATTCATCTGAGCGGGTGGGAGGTGGTTTCAGTGACAGTGATTTCAGTGACTTGCGTGACACAGAGATGCACAGAGTTGGGATCTGCCAGTCTCGTGTCACTCATTGGTAAATGGGACTTTCAAAGCTTGCCGCTCTTGCTCCTTGCTTTTCTACCAAGACAGTACGCCCTGTCCCTTGGGTAACGCATAGGCAGCTACAGCATTTTGCATATAAGTCACGCAGTCCCTACTTAGGGAGCAATTGAGAAGAAAAACCATCGCATACAAAAGGACATTGTGTACAATGCTGTTCACTCAATAGCCAAATTACTAACAGATGGCAAATATGAGAGATTTCCTTTGTTTTATTTTTAAAATGTCAAGCTTGTAGGAACAAAGAAGTGTATTTCACAAATCACCTTTCTGCTACTCATTTGCCAAATCTCTTGACCAAAGTAATAGCAGGAAGGAGTCTGAAATTATGGAAGATGTAATGTCACAGATAGATAAACAGTTCTAAAATGGATGATAAACAAAATATTCTTGTCAGTATTTCAAAACACCTTGTTAGCATTTACTTGTTAGCGTTTACATACAGAATATTTTTCATATGTTTGTATATCTGTATGCTTTTTAAACAACATCTCTGTGATTTCTGATGATTTTTGATAGGGTAGATGAAGTTTCAGTGTCAATAGTTTTTTCCACACATCTGGCTTGACCACTGTGGTTTCTACTCCAGCTGAATCAGCACTGGAGGCGAGGAGGAACATATGCTGTCTTGGGAAGAGCAGGAAGAGATTAGCTGGGAAACATGTTCCCTCCTCCAGAAACAAGGTCCCCGGGAGCACCTCTGTGGCTGATTAGGGGAGGGCTTTTCCCCAGGGAGAGGTCTGATAGTATTTGCCCCCTGCATGGCCCTGGTCTGGTTATCCCAAGGCACGTTCTCCAGATGGCAGAGAACAAGAAGATGTTTGTAAGTTGAGAGCTTCTGCATTAAATCACGTAATCCTGGAGCCAGGCACTGGATATCAGCCATGCCAAGGAAGGGTGTCAGCTTTGGGCCCTCCCAGCACTCCTCATGCTTCCTACCAGAGCATTCTGCAGCAGAAAATGTCTCTGGTTGGATCTGTTTTCCTACCATAAAAGTGAGTAATGTGCTAGGAATGTGTGACAATTTAATTATAAATAGTAATTGAAAAGCAGTTGAACTGGAAAAAACCAAAACCTGACATTAATTAAGGAAAAGATTTAGCTCTCCTTTGTTTTACCTAGCAAATTTATAGACAATTACAGTTTCCTGTTCATGTAAGAGGAAAACATATTATGAAATATAAAACAGCTGCTTCTCTTGTGAAGCAGATTTTGTCTTATGTACATACAAAATGACTGTCAGGCCTTTGTAGAAAGGTTCTTCGTTTTCGATTGTTACCAGTCAGAAGAAGGAATTAATGATCTCTTGTAAACCTTTTTTTTCAGTTTTCTTAATAAGATAAATATCTCTGTTGTAGGCTGCCTCCTCTGATAAGAACAAAGATCTGAGGTGGACCTGATTTTTAGGTTCATACCAGGTCTACATGTCATCAGAAATGTTACTTTGAGGTTCAACACTGATTGACAGAAGCAAATAATCTAATCTTTGGCATATAATATTAAAGTACAGGTGGCTATAGTATGAGGGTTTATTTCCTATACAGCATGCAACATTTTGTGGAAACATTAACTATCTAATTTTAAGCTGTACTCAACAAAACATCAAAACATAATCAAATAGTTCCTTGATTATATGAGAAGAAATTTTGGTTTTTGCAAACTGTTCTTGTCTTGCCTGTTTGAGCAGTCATCACAAGTGAAAATCAACAATATTGTCTGTTAGAATGTACAGTGTGAGTTATTCCAAAATTATTCTGGCCTAGGAATAGATCCAAAAACCCAGGTACATGTCCTTGCTAGTGAACTAGCCTATTATTTATTGAAAAAAAGTTGACAAGTTGACCTTGTACAATGCAGTTCTTTATGGAAGTTAGAAACATGCAATACATTTTAAGATCACCAGAAACACAGAACAATTACTGCACAGCTTGAGTTTCTGAGAATAGCCTGAGTGAAAATCACATTGCCAGTAATGATGTAAGATGATGAGCTATAATTATTTTTGTAGTACAAAAATGCAAGATCTAATTCTCTGTTTGCTTTCCTTGCTAGAAAGGCTAGTAGTTCTTATATTCTGTACTGTTTAATCTATAAAACAATTATTATGATACACTTCAGTTAGTTGTTAGTAATTAAAGAAATAAAGTGTTATTTTATTTTTATATGGAAGTTGTGAGCATCTAAGGAATTTCTGTGTACACCACACTTCTAGTGAATATTTCAGAGTCTCACTAAAACTCTCCTTCTACTTTACTGTCACCTGAAGTGTTTGGAGACATAGATTATTCAGGCAAGCCACTTCATTCTTGTGATTCCTTCATTATATTTGAAGAAATGACTGCATATTGAGGAATGATCTCCGCTTTCTGCAAACAGACATGGTCTGTCAGTCAGTCACGTGCATATATTATTTGCATATATTAATACATATTAGTTAAGTCCTCGTCTGGTCTACTGGTGAATGCTGAAGCCATTTTCGTCCACAGAACACTAATCCTGTGTGAATACTGCACACACAGTTCAACATCCAGGAAATGTGATGAAGATACTTTGCCTCCCTGTAGATGGGAAACATGAGTATACTTGATCTGTGTAGGCGTTGCAAAGAGATCCTGTTATGATGAGGTTAATACAGACTTGGTCTTATGAATGTTAGAAGCTTTCAGTTGCTAAATTCTATAAAAATATTTATAACTACATGAGAACTATAACTTGCCAAAAACTTGCAAATTGGCAAAAGATGTGAGGACATGAAAGTCATATCCAAAGAATGAGGGTGTCAGAACTATCTGAAACAAAATTTTTCATTTGGGGATGGGCCTTTCAAAAACACTGCATAAAACAGCTTGAGAAAAGTAGCTGGCTTCAAGAGTGGCCACTGTTACTATAGAATGCAGGAGCTCTTAAACCAGATGGCTCTGTGAATTTGATCTGTATCAGGTGTGGTGTAAGAATTAATTTCTTCTGACTTAGCCAAAAGACACAGTATAGGATTGCTCCTTGTTTTTATGCCCTGGGATTACGTTGACATTGTGTCTGAAAGTTGTAATGGCAGAGAGAGAGATGACATCTGATCTGGTAAAGAACTGCTGGTGTAACTTAAGCTTTCGAAAACATCTGATAAATTTGAGCTAGTAACATTTCCAATAGAGCAGTTTCAGAGGATTGTACATTTCTTGTCCAATAGCAGTAGCCTTCAAGTAGAATTTGGCACATAATCAAACTACAGCCATGAATAAGGTTAAAACATGAAAGATGAAGAGGTGTACTGCAAAACCCAGATCCATACTTATGTGTAGGAGTAAACAGCAAATGAACTATTCCCTCAGTTCACCACAGTTCTGACAGTTGGAGGACTGGAGCAGAAGCTGTGAAGTTAATGCTCTTGCCAGTGTTGTACTTCTTCCTTTCTCCATCATAGGTGTTTGACTGCCACTTCCTTCCCAATGAAGTCAAATATACCCATAATGGCTGCCCGCTTTTAGATGAAGACAGGGTCATGCTCAGGCTGTACAGGTAAGCAGCACTAAAGCTTCGGATTTTATTGTGACTAGAGACACAGCTGTCCTCAGGAAACACAAGCAGGTCCTCTCAGGTTATCATTTGTAGTAACTAGATGCTGTAACAGCGTCATTAATCAACAGCCAATAACCTGGTTTTTGAATTGTTTATAACAATATATATCTGACAGGCTCTCATGCTGTTTTTTTCCCTTCTTTCTTTTCCTTTTTTTTTTTTTTTTTTTTTTTTTTTT
>PTEX01000026.1:2424061-2494499 GCA_003342815.1 Eudromia elegans
GAGAGTGACAGCAGTATTTAAACAGCAGAATACATTTTTGGCTGTGCTGGTAGAGGTGACACAGATTTTAGAGGGATACACAGCGATACAAGAGCCTCTCCCTTTACGCTGATTCCTTTTTTATAGGTACAGAGAAGTGAGCAGCAGTGCTCTAGACATTTTGGTCTGGAGATCTGGGTTCAGAGGGCACTTGTGGGAAAAGAGTCTAATTCAGGTTGCAAAGTGATGACAGCGCTCACAGGGAGTGTCTAGATGAAGAATAGCATGTTTTCTTCTACCACCTGCAGATTTACAGAAAATGAGACATTTGCAGAAACGTTCACCCTTCACGTGCAGTTACTTGAACCAGACTGCAACATCATCAAGATGCGCACCCGCGCCCTGGAGGTGCCCGAGTACCATGGTCTGTCCAGGGTGATTGACAAGAACGTCCTTGCCTTTGAATACGACAGGAAGATAAACCTGGAGTGCACCGTCTCTGTTCCCTCTGTGGAGATGCACCTGCCTGCCCACGGGCAGCTGGTCACCGTGGAAGGGCAGCGAGAGCAGCCTCGTGGAGACCAGCTGCAGAGCTTCTTCCCCAGCTCCAGTACGACTTGCCTCAGCATTTGTATTACCACACTGAGGGAGAGCAGGCAGACTAAGAACCACACCGGCTCATACAAGCTGCCAGAGCGGCTGGTGGCAGTGTGAAGTTTGGTGGACACCTTGAGTTATCTGGGAGACTGAGGGGGCTGTGAAGTTTGTGTGGGGCCCTATGCAGACCTCAAGTGGTCAGTACTCCCAAAACAGGAAGAGTGGCTCTGAGGCAGCAGCACCACTCTGATGGCTTTGTTAAAACCAAGCAGAGGGAGGTCTTCTCTCCAAAGCCTCACCAGGGGCCAAGGCAGGTTGTAGCTGGAAGAGCTCAGTTAAAAACAAAGTCCTGCAGGAGGAGTTGGGGAGGAAGCAGACCTACATGTTACCGTTCTGGCTTTTTACTGGGTTTAATTTTGCTGCAGGAAGGGGCTCCCTGTGTAGGTTTCTGCTCAGACACGTATTTTACTACTGTTTCTGTTGGTTTACAGAGCACAGCCTGGGCCAGCCGTGCAGAAGTGGGAATTGCGTGCCAGGACTGGGAGCAATTCACAACATAAAAATGAGCTGTGAAGAGTTTCTGAGGATGGGGATCCGATATCAGCATCTCGACCCTCCCTCACCTGACACGGACTATATTCCTGTCAGACTTGATCTCACAGATATTAGAAGCAAAACTTTGCACAAGGTGGACTTTTACACATTTCTGTGCCTGATTGCCTTCCTAATCTAAGGTCCAAAATGTGAAACCTGCTTCTTTTTTTCCACTTCTGAAGAGAGCTAGTGCAAAAGTTTGCTTATTTTTCACAATTTGGCCAGGAATTTGGAATTAAACATATTATCTCTATTGCCAGATTTTATCCTCCTGCTATTCCTAGATCATGACTACAGCAAAACACCTTTGGGTTGTTTACTGGCAGTCATAAGTGGTTTAGTCTGAAAGCAAAAATAATTCTGAAGCAATTCTACAAATATATTTTCATACAAAATGAGCTGCACAGACGTCAACATATATACCAATGAATAAGATAAGAGTTCAGTAAACATTTTCAGTTGATAGTAGTTAATGGCCAGTGTGAATATTTCTGACATGTGAATTTTCATCTGAAACTTGCATCAAATCAAGCACATTATTTCAAACCAAAATTAAAGACACAAGTAAAACATGCAAGCTCAGAAGATCTTTCTTGTCAGTTTAGTCATTTTTTCATTAAAATGTTTCATTTTTTCTTTTCAAAATAATTTATAGCTTTAACATGTACCTTAATTAGTTAGATGAAGCTAATGGAGATGAAATTTTTGCTTCTCTTTGTCCTTTTGTTTTTGTCCTTTTTCCCTTGCTGCAGACTGAGTATGCGTGGCTCCCTGTTCACATTAAAGGTGCTACTCCCAACCAAATCCCCAGAGCCGTCCTGACAGCAAAGTTCACGCTGGAGGTAGACCAGTTTATTTTAACTCCTATAACAACTACTACTGTTGATGCTGAAGATGATGAAACACCAAAGCCCCTGCTTGTCTTCAACATTACCAAGCCACCTCCAAGGGGCTTCATCACTCATTTATTGGACCACACAAAACCAATTGGCTCCTTCACATGGAAAGACCTCAGTGACCTACTCATTGCTTACCAGCCTCCAAATAACAGCCACACAGAGAGAAGGAACTATGAGGTAATGGCTTGTCTCCACCTCCACAAGATTCATAAGATATAAATAAATGTTTTTATTTGTAATAGGCATTATTCAGTAAAATGATGTTTTTCTAATTATATACAATGCAGGAACTGAGGTAGAAGATACCACTTTCTCTTTCAGCTCAACACATTACCTGTCTAACACAAATCAGATTTTGTTTTCATTGTTCAAGTAATTACTGAAGTAATTTCTTCAAAGTGAAAATTTCCCTTTTCTCTCTCAGCTGTTTGAGAACATCTGAACAGGGCTTGGGTTTTTTTTTTCTTTTTTTTTTTTTTTTTTTTTCCCCTGAAGTCCCCACATACATGCAATGCTACCTGTAGTGTGACCTCCTACACAGAGGCCTTCCAAAGGGCCAATCCTCTTAACCTTTTTCCTTACATGACTCCACTGATCACTCTGCCCTGCAGACACATATTTAAGGTGATGGAAGATGCATCAGCTAAATGCCAGGGTTGACATTTGTCTTTGCAGCCTACTGAGGTGATGATGACAAGGACTTATTAAGGGAAGCTTAGTGGCTTCTGCTAAAAGCAGTAGGAGCATGACACTAACAAAATAATAGGAGGCAAATGATGAGAGCAGGCTGGCAAATATAGAGTCTTCAGTAAGTAGTGAGTAAATGAACAGTGCCAATCTTTTAGACTAAGGTTGTGAGAACACTTCAAAGTTTTGTGTAAAGGCACTGAGGACCACTCATCTTTTCTGTGTTTGCTGCTAGTAATGTGTCTCCCTTCAGATCTGCCACCCAATGCTGAAAGTAAATGTCTCCTATTTTGGGTCCTTTTTTTTTTTTTTTTTTTTTCCCTTATTAACTGATATTGCTAGCTGTTTTATCAAGTTGGATAGTGTGCAGGTGCTTTGAAAAATAAGCAAGTGCCATGAAAAGGAGAAATAGGAGGAAGATAAATGTTTTAAAACAGATTATAACTAAATTGGTATTAAAACTGATGGGAGTGGAGCAATACAGAGAATTGGAAAAAAAAATGCTTAAGTAATGAGATTGTCTAAATAGACCGAAAATAGAGATGATTTTCTTGTGAAAGGGTAGCTGGCAAATAGAGTAGTTGGTTCACACGGAAAAGCATTTTGGCATTGGATGCTGACAGTGTTTTGTCTTAATCTCATCTGTCAGAGGAACCTCCTTTCCTGCTGTTGCCTCAAACTGTCCTATCATTTTATTTATTTTTTTTTCTGGTGTTTTTGCTCTGCCCTGCATTTGGTATTTCATGAATGCATATTCAGGAATTTCTGGGAAATTTAAGAATATGAAATTTTCTTTTTCAATTTTTTTCCTGTGCCAGTTTTCTTTCTAACTTTTTCCTTGTAATTTTCTTTTTCATCTTACATATGGAAAGAAGAAAAGGAAATGCCCATTCCTGCCTCAGTATTACTGTAATAAAGCCTTATACTAACTGCTGCCCTAATTGCTCCCCAAGAACCACTGATAATACTCATCTTCCTCATCTTTTCTGTCAATTCTTACTCCTTGCAAACTACCTTTCCTATAGCTTACTGGATGAAAGAGAAAAGAGGTATTTGATTTCATATAGAACCGCAAGTGCAATTTTAGCTAGCTAAATTGAATTACAATTGTTAATGCATTATTGGGAAACCTTAAAATCTCCAAAGATTTACCTTTCAGAAAAGATTGTATCTCTTTTGAAGGTGTGACTTATTTTCAGCCTTTACCTTTTATTATTTCTTTTTCGCAGTAAGTATTATTTCTGTTTTCACAACAGGTGGAGTTTGAGGTTCACGACTTCTACTTTGAAAGGAGTCTACCAATCACTGTGCATCTTTCTATCAGAACAGCAGATACAAATGCTCCTCGGGTTTCATGGAATACAGGTGAGATTTCTTCTCTCTTTTTTCTTTTCTTTTTTTTTTTTTCCCTTGCTACAGAATTTATATAACACTGTCAGCACTAATATTTGACAAAAAAAGCAAAAAAAAGCAAATCTATAATTCTGATCTGTATGTAGAGTTTGAGAAATATTAATGGAAGTTTTGTAGATATAATTTTTCCCTTCATTTCTTTTGGTGTAATGGTGCTGTAGCAAGAGGAAGAAAAGCTAAGTTCTAACTGGAATAAAAGGTAAAGAAAAAGAGAGTTACAGAAAAAGTCTTTGTATACAACATTTTCCTGAGGAATGAACTTGAACATAGAAAAGTATAAAAGTAAACAGAAATATTTGATAATGTAGCTGTAGCAGGGTAGCTGGAAAGATAGACATATTATTAGTCAAAAGCCAAAGGAAATCACGTTAAAGAGGAAAGGAAGGAAATCAAGTGTCTGAAAATAACATAGAGGAAATACCCTCCCCTTTCCAGTGGAGAGAGGAGGAACTGAGAAAAAAATCATCCTCTCAGAGAAATTCCGCCTGAAACAACTGCCTGAGTCTTTCAAAGAGAAGGGATCCTGTGCTCTACCGTGAGCATCCCTGTGTTTTTCAGATTCAAATTCACTAAGGAAGTTGTGATGACCAGTTTCACACACTGTGAGATCAGTTTAACACTTTGTGTATGTGTAAATGTCCAGAAAAATGCCTAGCTGCTCTGTTAGAAAATTGAGAAAAAGATTATGCATTTCCCCTGTAAAAAGATGCTTAAAGAAGCATCTGACTGAAGTGAAGATAGCAGGAGAAAGGATTTGCTATTCTTGGAATGTCTGCCACATGTAGATGGAATTCCTTTCCCAACTGCAAAAACACATTGAAAGAGAGCACTGATATCCTTGAATGTTGTAGATATTGTGGTGAAACTACACTCTGCTCTTTGCAGGCCTCAACCTTTTGGAAGGGCAGTCACGGCCGATCACATGGGAACACTTCCAAATTGTAGATAATGATGACATCCAAAACGTTCACTTGGTCACAGTAGACGGTCTGCAGCACGGGCGGCTCACAGTAAGAGGTGAGTCATTGCTTCAGCTTGAAGGATTGGAAACTCATCTTCTAGTGAGAACCAGCTGTAGCACAGCGCACAATAGGGCACTAATAGAGTCTGTCATATATTGCTCCTTGCTGAGGCACTCAGCATAAGAGACAGATTTACAAAGGAATAAAGGTGCATAAAGAATGAAGAATAAGCTGCATCCATAGTAAATATTTTTCAGAAGCTCATAACCTCATGAAGAAATTTAGTGTACCGTAAGATATTTCTGCAGTTTATGTAACCTAGATCTTTAAATATCTAAATACTTGTAGGTCTGTCATGTTGCCTACACAAATGCAGGGCCCTGCACCTGGATATGAATAACCCCAGGCACCAGCTCAGATTACGGGCTGACCTACTGGAAAGCAGCTCCGTGGAGAGGGATCTGGGAGTCCTGGTTGACAACAAGTTACCCATTAGGCAGCAATGTGCCCTCGTGGCCAAGAAGGCCAATGGGATCCTGGCTGCATCAGGAGCAACGTTGCCAGCAGGGCAAGCGAGGGGATCCTGCCCCTCTGCTCAGCTCTGGTGAGGCCGCACCTGCAGTGTTGGTGGTAGTTATGGGCTCCCTAGGACAGGAGGGACATGCGGCTCCTAGAGAGGGTCCAGTGCAGAGCAACGAAGATGATTAAGGGACTGGAGCTTCTATCGCATGAGGAAAGACTAAGTGATCTGGGCCTGTTTAGCCTGGCGAAGAGAAGGCTGAGAGGGAGATCTGATTAATATGTATAAGTACCTGAGGGGAGAATGTAAAGAGGATGGTGCCAAACTCTTCTCATTGGTGGCCAGTGACAGGACAAGGGGTAAAGGGTGCAAGTTGAAACACAGGCAGTTCCATGTCCATGTGAGGAAGAACTTCTTTCCTGTGAGGGTGCCAGAGCCCTGGAACAGGCTCCCCAGAGAGGCTGTGAAGTCTCCTTCTCTGGAGATCTGGAGATCATCCAAACCGACCTGGATGCCACCCTGTGCCCCGTGCTCTGGGTGTTCCTGCTGGAGCAGGAGGGTTGGACTAGATGGACTCTAGAGGTCCCTTCCAACCTCAATCATTCTGTGATTCTCCGAAGCACATGTATCTTCACTTGAAATTGATTCTTATATGCTGCACTGGGGGCTAGTTCAAACCAAGGGTACTAATGCAGCTGGTATCTGTGGGCAGCAGGCACCACTGCCCTCTCTCCCAGCAGGTAAATGGAAATGACTCTCTGCAGGTCAGCATTGGGAATGAGGGACTCCTGAAAAGAACAGACTGTCAGTGTAACTTTATACAGTCTCCTGGTGCTCAAAGAAAACCTGAGAGCACATAAGAGCGCTTCTTCTGCAAATTTCTTCTGCAGTGTGAACGGCAAAATCAAAACTGTGTGGAAAAGGTCATTTCATTGAACAAAACAAGTAGATTAATGAGGAAAAGCTGCAGCTTGGTTTTTGTTTAACTCCCCTAACCTTACTCCAAAAGTTATTTCTTCATCTTACTTCCCTCCATATTTCTGATTAAAAAGCACAACTTAAATAGAAGACAAACCCAAGTAGTGTGTGGTGGCTGGTTTACAAGATGCTCATGTAGAATTTTAAGAAAGAGTAGTCTTGGCTTTGATCAAAGCTACTTGTAGAAGGACTTTTGTCATGTTGCAATATTGAAGCATTGAGTACTTGAAGACAGCCTCGTTAAGGTGGCTTGTGCTCCCTCTGCTGACTAGCTTCCTCTACTACAGTCCTGTTAGGATAGATTGGGAATTAAAATGATATTTTATTTTTTTGTATTTGAAATTTTATTTTGTTATTATTCAATTTATATCTACAAGATAAATATTAAGCTATCATATATGACATCATAAAATGCCTTCATAGACATGACTTAGGCCAAAAGTAGTTATTTTATTTTGCTTCTTACATGTTGAAGATGATAAGGAATGCTGAGTGATTTTGATTTCTTGGAAAATATAGATAACATTGGGATATGGTGGTTAGTCCCTCATAGATTTAAAAGTTGATCTTTAACCGGAGTTAAAACTTTGAACCTGAACTCTTCTTTAATTTCTTTGTAAATTAATTCAAATATGGACTTTGTATAGAGTTAATATTTAATACAAGTATTATTATATTTCAGTATAAAGACTTACTCTGCTATTGAGTGAGTAGATGGGAAGAAGCCACCACTCTAGATGCTGGATTTTTTGGTATTTTAAACAAAATACACAGTCTTAAGACATAAAGCAAGAGTTTAAAGAAGAGATGAAGTTGTTATCTAGAGCAGTGGTGGAAACACAGAAACTATTCATAAGTAATTTATGTTTTAGGAAACTCCTGCCACAGAGGGGTTTTTTTTTTTGTGTATTTTTTATGTCACTCTCCCATAACTTTACAAGAGAACTATGAGGTGTTTTCAGCATTAGGAAGGTTGGGCATCTGGAGAGCCTGGCATTGCTTTGGGACGTTGTAGCTGCCCAGGAAAGAGGATGAAGCCCACCAAGTGGTGGAGCCATTTGCAATGGTAGCTGTTTAAAGTTTCTAATTAGAGATGTGTTGTTGTTCTCTGTCCCGTAATAAAATTCATATTGGTGGAAGGATTCTCCTCTTGTCTGAACTGCACATCTTTTTACACATCTTCATCCGTTGCTTTGACAGGAGGGAAAGGATTCATGTTCACAGTCTTCGATATTCAGGCTGGGACTGTTTGCTACCATCATGATGATAGTGACTCTACGAAGGATTTTGTGGTGTTTAGGATTTTTGATGGCCTCCACAGTATTCGCCATAAATTCCCAATCAATATCCTTCCTAAAGATGACAGTCCTCCATTTCTTATCAGCAATGTGGTAATTGAAGTCCACGAAGGGCAGATGATCTTGATCCAAGGCTCTGTGCTTCAAGCCTCTGACATGGACTCCAGTGATGATTACATACTATACAATATTACCAAGCCACCACACGCAGGAGAAATCATGAAGAAACCAGGACCAAACCTGATTGGTAATGAAATGTATTTATAATGCAACATTCATAGTGTTTTCTTTTTTTTTTTTTTTTTCTTTCATCTTCTTTGTTAATCTCATTAAATGTAACAGACTCGTCTTGGCTGTGAATAGTCACGACAAGGCTAAATTTGGATTACTGTTGTTGCAGTGTAAATCCAAATTATTACTTCCTGTTGGTCTCTACTTCCACCAGGACATCTGTGCACCTGAGCACATTTTATCCTATATTTCTTGCATTCTGAACTTATTTCTGTACTGTACCTTTCCACAGCAGATGAGTTGGGCTTGTCAGCAGCCAATTTACTTGCAAGGATCCCTGGCAAGTTCAAGGCTAGAAGGAAGTTCTTCCGTCTAACTGAACTCGGAAATCTCATTGTGCATTTTCAGAGATTGTTAGACTTTCTGCAGCTCTATCATCTTCTGCACAGATATGTAGGCCATTTTTTGAGCAATTGTTAAGTGATATGGATATATGGAAGTTTATGATCTTCAGGAAAACAGTGAGACAATGAGATCTTATCAAAGGCTTTCCCTCGTTAAGGTGAAAAAGAGTTCTGTGGTTGTGCTTCACTGGTTATTTGCCTAGCTAGTGGATAATTTTTACTGTTATACTAATAATTTTATTGAAATCATGCACTGTTCAGTGGAAGGTATATTCTTTAATTCAACAGGGTATCCTGTGAGTACTTTCCTCCAAAGGGATCTATTTAATGGAATAATTTATTATCATCATTTTGGAGGAGAAATATTTGAAGATTCTCTTGAATTTGTCTTGTGTGACAGCCACGACCCTCCCAATTTCTCAGAGCCACAGGTATGACAGTGAACTATTTTTGGTGGGATGCTACATTTTTTCTTCAAATAACTAATGATTTTACACCTCTGGTAGATCTTAGCTTTAATTGAGATCTCTTATTTTGCTCATGTCTCTGTTGAAATATGTCTGTTCTTATACTCTTTTCTGTTACCCATCTCTTCTTTAGAGCTTTTTTTCACTCTTCTGTATTTTCTCTCCAAAAAAAATTGTTGGTTCTCAAGGACTTTTTCCCACAGTGTAAATGAAATGTCAAATACATATCCAGTTCTGAAATGGTATAAACAGACCAATCAGCCCACCTGAATTCATTAGAGTTCATTTCACCCAGGGTCCAAGCTTACTGAATTGAACTTTGCTTTCAGTTTAGTGGGACACTAAGATACTGGAAATCAATGTCTAGCCAGTTGTGTATTTCAGCTGCATTTATGACATGACATTGGTATGACATCTATATGTTATGTGTCATATTCAAGTGATGAATTTTCTTTGTGTATCAGATTATAAGTGCTTGCTTGCATACCTTCTTCTGGAGAGGAATTGATGCTGATTTTACTTTTCTTTCTGGTTTTAGGTGCTAATGGTGCACGTAATCCCTGTGGATGATCAGCCACCGCAAGAGGCCCCAGGAGTGACACGTCATCTGGTTGTTAAGGAGACTGAAATTGCTCATCTAACTAAGAAACATCTCCACTTCATAGATGTAGAAGAACAAGAAAGGGAACTCACGTACACCATAACCTCTTCCCCATTTTTTTCTTGTAGACACAGGTATGTGTAACCCACTGAACCCTCCAGATGGGACAAGGCAATGTCCCACATAAGAGAAGGGCTCTCAGTAGCACTACTACGGTCATGTCTTTGATTCCTCAGCTATCTGCAGAGAAGCAGGTGACAATAGCTGGATGCAGCAATGTGTGAGTCAGAACCAAAAGCAAAAGAATCATGAACAATATGGCATAATTTAACATGAAAGAAGAAGGAAAACACCTGGCACCTTTTATTTCCAAAAGTTTGATGTATATCTTACAGTGCCCCTTTGGATCCTCTCTAGCCCCTAGTATGTCACAGCAGCTTTCTTAACTGATGGATTTGGTCTTATATGGGAGAGGATGTGATGCTACAGCTCTAGCCAGGCCTTGTGAAGAGCAGAGCAGAATGGACTAGAGAGGGCACTGCTGACATGCAGTGAATATGTGCGATAGCAGTTTGCACATCACTGATGCTGCCAACTCTTCAGTAAATTAATGGCAGGGTCAGCAACAATTTACCAAATAGAAAAGCTTAAATTCCTGACAATTAAAGTGTAAGCTGAAGACCAATATTTGCACTTCTGACCTACAGTAACAGACAATAAGCATGCAGCTGAGAACAAAGGTTTTATCAAGCAAGATAGGCACCTGATTAACAAGTTTGCTGGCTACTGCTGTTGTCTTCTTTTGGAAAGATGAAATATTGAAAATTGCTTTGCTTAATAAGTTTATAGGATGAAAAAAAATGCAGACTTTTTTCATAAGGTAGATGTGGATATGTAAATAATAGAAGTGTGATGAGCTAAGCTTGCAGTGACACAGGGAGGCCATAGGTGCACTGAACTTGCTGTCTGGGATGTGCATGGGAACTCACTTCCATTTAAATCCAGAGCATGCTTATATTGCAATGCATGCAGTATTTTTTTTCATCATTTCTGTGAAATATCCCTGTGATCATTTTTCTGTGATAATGCTTGAATGAATACATGGGAACAATGGAAGAAAGAAAATGCTTTTCTTTTTGACACAGTTGAGTGTGGAAAGTTAGTTTAAAATGTAAAATTCAGCTGTATGACTATTGTTATTGCTGTTTATAATTATTGCTAACCAGGATATAATATGTGTGGTTCTGTACAGCCAGTTAGATGCTGGGAAGCTGTTTATGGTGGACACCATCCCAAAACTGGTCAAGGATCCTGCTGCTCTTGCGCTGAGGTCATTTACTCAGGTTAGTTACATTACATGACCCCATAGCTAGCATCAAGCACTTTTAAAAGCAGTTACAAGAGGCCAGCTGAGAATAAGAGGCGTGAAGTGGGATGTGGAGCTTGTTAAAGAAGCTCAGAACTTTACTAATTTCCTTTTTTTTAATTTTAATTTTAATCATTCCAATTCCAGAATATACAAATTTATTTCCCTTCTGAAACCAGCAGGGGCTGCACTTGCTTATTGTAGGCTGATCTGGATCAAGCATAGTATTTAGATATATGAAAAAAGGCACAAATTGTGGAAATAAGACTGTTTTCTAGATCCGTGTCAGCTTCATGTTTCTTCTTAGCACTTCTGACAATAATTGCAGTCATATGGATCTGAGTTATGTGTTCATTTGCAGTATTTTCTGCTCAATTTTTATGTCTGCGCAGCTTGACAGATGTTTTTGTTATGAATACTAGTCAAGTACCCTGTTTTATATTCTTCTGTATGATTAAGATCTCATAATGGTCACACTTGCAATATCACAGTGAGATCTATGAGACTTTGAGCTTATCAGTCTTTAACTGTATGCCTGATAAGAGTGTCTACATGGAAAGAAAGATTTTCTGATGGTCTTAGTTGTCTCTACCTCAGGAGACAGAAGTAAATTAAATTTTTATAAAATTATTTTATTATGATAAAATGTTGTTGCTATATTATTGCATCATGTTATATTAAAGATATTCTGGGATGAAATCCTTATTTTAAAGTTCAAAAAGGGCCTGGAAACAACGTTCTTAAAGCTCTCATTTCCAGAAGTAAAGCCTGTACCTATTGTGGTTAAGTTCTCGAAACTGTACTTACCTGATTTATAGCTAAAGATGCAATCAATTACTCAAGATATTACCAGTAACTGAAGGCAGATGTGAAGTTTTTGGGATTCATTTTGATAGTTCAGATAACTTCTGAACAGGGTCTCAGAAAGGCGTGTAATATCCTGAATTATGCGTGTTCTTTTATTATCTTTTTACATGCGCTCCTCTTCACTTATTGCAGCATGCTGTGAATTATATGAAAGTTGCCTACATGCCCCCACTGCAGGACATTGGGCCTGAACCTCAGCAAGTTCAGTTTATATTTTCTGTCAGCAATCAGCATGGGGGCACTCTGTATGGGATCTGCTTCAATATTACGATTCTTCCAGTGGACAACCAAGCGCCAGAGGTAGGATGATGGTGAAGGTGAGAGTGAAGGACCCAGAAATGCTTTGAGTAGGATTTAAATAAGGGCAGAAATGCCAGGCAGTGTCATGATCTGACAGAAGTAAAAATAAACCTTCCTTGGTATCAGAACATGGTGTTTGGCATGCAGCCTTCAGCGAGATGGAAGTAGAAGAAAAATTCTCATGAATGTGCAAGGTGATTTTTTTTGTACTGAGTAAAATATGAGGCCCTAAATCTCCTTTTTGTTGTTGCTGTTGTCGTTGTTGCTCCCTATGCTCTATGTATTTCTGAAGGCCTGGATCATCCCTGAATGGGACTAGTATCTGTGTATTTAGGGGCTACTATCAGTAGATGTCTGAGCACCTACTAACACAGGGCAGAGGTGCATGTGGCCCCTGTAATTTTGACTTTCAAGTTGTCATCTATCTTAACTCTAGAGCACGTTGAAATCATCCCATACAGTGGGTGTTTGGAGGCAGAGTTGAAAACCACATTTCTCCTCTGGGTAGGTGTTCACGAGCCATGTGAGGGTGGACGAGGGTGGCATGAGCCCAATCACAGAGAGCCACATTCGCCTCTCAGACATGGACACAAGACGGGAGCAGCTCCTGCTCGTTCTGCAGCGACAGCCGCAGCATGGCGCAGTGGAGATGGACGGTGTTCCTGTGAAGGAAGGTGACAGGTTTTACTACAGGGACCTACGCACCCTGGCACTCAGGTTAGAGAAGTATCTGGCTTTTTCTCTTGCAGTGACTGAGTCCCTTGATAATGATGAGCTCATCTCCCCACAGCTCTGTGAAGGCTACTCCAGGCCAATTATGGCATCTCAGTAGAATCACAGAGTCACAGAATGGTTGGGGGTGGAAGGGACCTCTAGAGATCATCTAGTCCAACCCCCTGCTCCAGCACAGGCCACAGAGTGGCATCCAGGTTGGTTTGGCAGATCCCTAGAGAAGGAGACTTCACAACCTCTCTGGGCAGCCTGTTCCAGGGCTCTGGCACCCTCACAGGAAAGAAGTTCTTCCTCACATGGACATGGAACTGCCTGGGTTTCAACTTGCACCCTTTACCCCTTGTCCTGTCACTGGCCACCAATGAGAAGAGTTTGGCACCATCCTCTTTACATTCTCCCCTCAGGTACTTATACATATTAATCAGATCTCCCTCTCAGCCTTCTCTTCTCCAGGCTAAACAGGCCCAGATCACTTAGCCTTTCCTCATGCGATAGAAGCTCCAGTCCCTTAATCATCTCCGTTGCTCTGCACTGGACCCTCTCTAGGAGCCCCATGTCCCTCCTGTCCTAGGGAGCCCATAACTACCACCAACACTGCAGGTGTGGCCTCACCAGAGCTGAGCAGAGGGGCAGGATCCCCTCGCTTGCCCTGCTGGCAACGTTGCTCCTGATGCAGCCAGGATCCCATTGGCCTTCTTGGCCACGAGGGCACATTGCTGCCTAATGGGTAACTTCTTGTCAACCAGGACTCCCAGATCCCTCTCCACGGAGCTGCTTTCCAGCAGGTCAGCCCCTAATCTGAGCTGGTGCCTGGGGTTATTCCTGCCCAGGGGCAGGATCCTACATTTGTCCTTGCTGAACCTCATGAGGTTCCTCTCTGCTCAACTCTCCAACCTGTCCAGGTTCCTCTGGATGGCCCTTCAGTCCTCTGGAGTGTCGGCCACTCCACCCAGTTTGGTATCATCTGTGAATTGGCTGAGGGTGCACTCTGTGCCCTTGTCCAAGTCACTGATGAACAAGTTGAACAACACCAGACCAAGCTGTTGTTTGGCTGGACAAGGAGATAGGGACATCTGTTGGATGTACAGAGATGAAGCTTCTGCCTAAAGCAATGCCTCATGCAGGTGAGGAGGAGATTCTGTCTGCAGCCATCTGCAGACAATGTGCAGAAGGCAAAAGTTTTCAGCTTTTTATTTTTAAGGGGATTTTTTGGTTCATTAAATTTATCTAGACTGCAAGAAAAGTTGTACCAACCACCAATTAATCAGAGGATGACATTTTTGCTTAATTTTGCTGCTATATTTGTGGAGAAAACAGGATGTTAACTTTTTTATGTGGGGATAATTAGACTTCCTTGGTCTAGTTTCTATTTGTTATCCTAAGGAGATATCTATTGCAGACAGAAAGTATATATTTAGTAGACACCTCATCACCAACGAGAACACAGATGAAAAAAAACCCCACCAAACAGATAAACTTATTTCATAGATGATGTCCTTTTTTTGCTAAGGGCTTTTCTCACATAGGAATCCCCACAAATCCTATACATGCTCTTATGACAACCCTAAGTCCAATGAACATGGAGATAAGACTTTCTGTTTTGGGAAGGAGCCATGAAAGCGCTACATCGTGTGAAATAACTAACTCTTTATCCTTGCAGGTACAGGCATGATGGCTCTGAGACACTTACTGATAAAATCCTCTTTGTAGCCACTGACAGCGTTCACTCAGTAGAGTTCATATTGCAGGTCAAGGTGAGTGTGCTGCATGCTCTGGAGAGCATCTGCTTGTGCAGAAGAGGACAAAGCATAACTTCTGTCTAGAAACTGGAAGGTCATGGATTAGTTAGTCTTGTTTTTTCCAATGTAGCTATTAGGTTTATGTGGCAAATTGGAGAGCAGATTTGACTTGAATTCACTAAAAGGTCTTTGTTCTTGCTCTGTATTGGGCCCTTCTGTCTGGAGTTAATGTCTCTGTAGTTAAACATCGAGAGCAAAGTGAAAATCTCTTCTTAAGCTGTAAATTCCACCGTAAAAGAGATGCAGTTGAATTAAAGCTGTGCAGTGAACTCTTCTAAGCAAACTTTTCATCCTCATTGTTTAGCAGCTAAAGGTGAAAGGACTTTAAGCCTTCCATTTTCTTTTCACAGTCTGCGTAGTTCAGTTTACTTTTGTTTTTCTATTTTAAACTTAAGCCTAACTCATCCAGATTCATTTTGTTCACCAAGAGAGTTCAGTGTATTCAGATACTGACACTGTGCTGCTGGCTTGGGCTGGAAACCAGTATATTTAAAACAATAGCTTTTCACCAATTTTAAAAATCTTTATTCTTTTATTATCACTTTATTAGGTGCTGCCTGTGAACGATGAGCTGCCTGTTATGCGAACAGGCCTCGTTCCTGTTGTGCATTGCCTTGAAGGTGAAGAAGTGGTCCTCTCCTCAGAGTACATTTGTGCAACAGATGCAGACAGTGACGACATGAAGCTCACGTTCACGCTGGTTCGCCGGCCCAAGCATGGGGTAGTGAGGAAAGCGGGCATCGCTGTGAGCCGTTTTTCCCAAGCTGATGTCGTTTCTGGCTTGGTCACATACAAACACACAAGTAAGTACATGAGATAAGGACAGAATTAGACTACAAGCTGCTATTTGAGAGTAGGAGAAATTACTTGGTTATGGCCACTCATAGCAAACTTTCTTCGGCATCCTAAGTGTATTAGGAACATTATTTGATTACAGTGTTTTGTAGAGCAGTAAAAGACAGAGGATATTCTTCAAGAATGCACTGCCAAGCCTGTGCTTTGTCATTCCCACATTATGAAACATTAAATGAGCCACCAGTAAATACTGTGAGGGAGGCAGGGAGACACTACTTCATACATAGCATATTGCCATAGCCTTCCAGGACTTCTCAGGGCTGGGATGCACTGACTAAAAGGTATGTTTTGCTATGGATGGCAATGCCCAGTCCTGTATTAGCCCTATTGCACAACATGGAAACAAAGCACAGCTCTTGTTATTGTCCATTCTATAAGGATTAGATATATATAGATGTACATATATGCAGAAGAATATATGCACTTTTTGCATGCAGAAATGTTTTCTGGAAGAACAATGGCACTATGACTTGCCATAGAGAGAACATCAATAAAAAGAAAGATCCCCTCCTGCATTCTTGGAGAAGGAGTGAAGTGACACTCTCCTTTCCTTGAAAAAAAATGTTCTTAAGACTCCTTATTACACACAAAATGGAACTATGAGGACTATTAGTAATTTTGTTGCTATTGTAATAGCATGTTATGATATTATCTTGGTAATAAGCTTTTTTACATCTTCTTACTCTAGAACGGTATTCTAGAAATTTGTTTACAGTTAATTAAAAAAAAACAAAAAAAACCACAACCCCAAACCAAACAACAGCCCTCACTCCAAGTGTTCTGTTCATTTCATTGGTCTATTTTGCTGTTATTTTAGTCTAGCTTTGTCTTATGAATTCAAATACTGCAGTCTATCATTGCAGGATACAAGATTTGTCTTCATGAAGTTTTGGCTTCCTACAGCAAAACATTACTTCTCAATATGTTTTCCAGGTGGGGAAATTGGCCTGACTCCTTCCTTTGAGATCTTAGCCTTTGTTGTCTCTGATGATGAAGCTGGCTCAGATGTGAATAATTGCTGTTATGATGGACCTCTTCCTCCACCAGTTCCACTTCATGATCCATTGACAATATTTGACCTTAACATCACTGTACTTCCAGTGGACAACCAGGCTCCATCCATCACAACTGGTGAGAGCTTCTTCTCACTGTATCATGTTGTTATGAGTTCTTTGCAGTACTGTAACAGCTAAAAGCTCAAGCCTTTTAGTGCCAGAAAGTCAACTGAGAAGTTCAGCACCCAATTTTTTTGAATCAGAATCAGAATTTCCATCAAATAATTTCTATTTTTCTGGTGTACTGTAATGACCACATTCATGTGCTAATTATGAACAAATGTTTGTGGCTCTTCAACTGCATACTTAAAGCATGTGGCTACAGAGGAGGGTTCTTAGATCTGCTGCCTCCATTTACATATATATATGTTGCAGCATATGTCAACTTTGAGTAAAACCAAATTATATCTCACCCAAAAAGGCTCTCAGGTTTATACAGTACAAAAACATAGTTTTTTATATATATATGTTTACTTTTGCATGTTAGATATAAAACAGAATTTTCTATTTGGACCTGATTTTGTCTCTTATTTCATCAAGAGAGGGAATATTTATAGTACCCACAAATGTATAATATATATGTAACCGATTGAATTGATTAAATTAATTAAATATGAACCAACATTTTTACTAGTATTCCTCAGGATCAAAAATACTCAATTAACAAAGAAATATTTTGATAATGTACATACAGTTCAACAACAGGATTTTGCATGAAACTTTCATTTACTTGGCTCTGAAGGTGTTCTACAGTATCCTTAACAAAGTCATACTTTTTATATGCCTATCTTTTTCAACATAATTTATTTGTAGGCATCGAATATATGCTAGGTATCCCAGAGAACATTCAAATATGTGTATGAATAGTTTTGTAATTTGCAGGCTATCACCCAAGCACTGTTCTGGAAATGAAGCATTGTCCCAGCAGGGAAATAAAACACTGATGCATGAAAAATTGTTCATTATGAGCAGTTCATAATATCTTTCATGCAATTAAAGCTCTGACAAGCAGAGGTAATAGCTGGTTTTGAGTAGTACATAAAGCATACTTACAACTTATCAGTAATATAATTTTCTGATCATTTTCCTTTTTACTTGTGTGATGAGAAGTAGAGTTGACATCCATGTTCTTTTCCCTTCAGTTATTACTTCATTTTACCAAATAGTGGCTTAAGCTGAGTTAAATAAGCAGTAATGCTTGTCACATTGTTTGTGTGCAGGTGCACGTTTTGTGGTGGAGGAGGGCTCCTCAGCAGTCCTTACTGCAAAGCATTTGTTTGCCACTGACCCTGACACTGCTGCCGATGATTTAGAGTTTGTCTTGGTTTCTCCTCCCCAGTTTGGTTACATTGAAAATACACTGCCTTCTCCTGGGTTTGAGAAGAGCAACATTGGTATAAGTATAGGTAAGTCCTAATGACAAATGGTAAGCCTGTGGATGAAATACAGGGGGTTAGTGGAGAGCAGTGTGTTGGGCTGTGCTGAAGGAGCTGCAGGTGCAAGCATTTATGAGGGCTAATTGAGGAAAGCAGGTGCTGTAAATGAGGGTGGTGGGACTGTGCAAGCGGATTCAAAGGGAGACTGCAGTTCTGCACATGGGGAGAGTTGGCACTTGGAGTAAACAAGCTTATTTCTGCTTTGTATATTCCAGTTGTAATTTGTAAGAAATGACAATATGGGGCATTAACCTACTCGTCTGCCTCCCCGCTTCATTCTCCTAGGCAAGTGCCCCCAGCCTTATGTTATGCTTATATTTATATTTTTTTTTCAATAAAATATGAGTAACTGAGAATTTGAAAGGTATGGATCCCATGTTAGCGTCCAAAGTGAAATTACAAAAGGGAGGAAGATGGTTGTTGACTTGGTCCCATAGCCACCGTGAGATGGGTACCCACACCCATCACAGTCTCAGCAGAATGGGCTCTGGCATGTTCTGTCACCCTGCCAGTTCTTACCAGCACCTCCCAACTCAGCACCAGATTCACTGATCCCTTTTGAAAGTAACGTTTTTGGTGGTGTTTTTTTTTTTTTTCCCGAGAAATGCCTGTTAGTCCAGGCAGAGACATTTCTTAGCGAGCTTCTTTTGGCTCCCAGTCTTTTGGGCTGTCAATCAAATGACAGTAAGTGTTATTATTTACACCTTTTCATATCTGCTCTGTGGGTCCTCCTGTTTAGTTCTGCGGACTGCACAGAGCTGCGTTGCCCTAGGTGAAGCAAGAGAAGGTATTTTTATTTCAGGCAAAGGGAGTGCCATGTGTGCTGCCTTGCAAAAGCCCATGCAGTGGGACATTGGAGCCTGGCGAGTGCCTCCCTCCTCTGAACCATCCATCTGCAGAACTGCCTTGTGCATGGCAGCAGAGGAGGCTGAGCACTATCTCTCTTGTCCATCATCCTCCCAGCTCAGCCCCTTTGGAATTGGGAAGGACCAGCCCCCTCCTTGTCTTATCTTCAGCCCCAAAACTGGGATCTTGCTGGGATTTGCACATCATAAGTGGGGAGGATCTTTCTGTGCCATTTGCTGCAAAGCCCTACAAGGCAGCAGAAAATATGGCTGATGATAACCTATAAAATCCAAGCTGTTTATTCTTTGAAGAAAAACACTGTTTCAGGTATCTTATGCTATGCAAGACCAGAGGGCAGAAAAGAAAATCTGCTAACATATCATCTCTTTAAAACCCCTAGCATCCTTTCGGCTGGAACATCTGAAGGCCTTGAATATAAACTATGTACAGTCCAGGCACATGCGGATTGAGCCAACATCAGACCAGTTTGTGCTTTATGTCACTGATGGGCTGCATCACTCAGCAGAGATATGTTTTTTTGTGCTGATCAACTCAACCAATGACGAAGTTCCAGAATTCATAGCAAGGAACATTTCTGTAAGGAAAGAAATAAAAGGATTTTATCTTATGTCAGAAAAACTCCTTAGTATAAATTGGAGCGTTGTCCTGACATCTGTTCTTTTGCATCTTACCCTTAATTTGTGCAGTCTGTGTACTTTGGGAAAGAGTCCATTTGAATCACTGATAACCTATAAAACAGATCTTCAGTGATAATGAAGCAGTGCAGAGCTCCACTTGCTAATTTTCAATTAAGTAAATGAAGGTTGAAGCCTTTAAAAAAATCCAAAACCCTACAATGGAGGAGGATCTTTATTCTTCTGTTTTCACAAAAGCCTTTGGGATTTTCTTTTTTGGAGTCATTTTAATCACTAGCTCTTCTCTCTGATGATGCTGCCTTTAATAGAAGTGTTGACTTTGTGACCACCATGTTAAGGAAACATGAGATTATGTCATTGTAAAGATCCTGTAAAAATGTGCATGTAAATTCATGCACACAGATATATATACATATTTACATATACATATATATTTAAAAGGCTTTCTCATCTGTGTTATCTGACACCTTTTATGATATTGGCATGTGCAAAAAGCTTTTCTACTAAGTGGGGCAAACATCTTTTATTTTCATCACTGCAACCACTTACTGCTCCGTGACCCCTACACTTGATTGAAATCAGTATATTTTTCAAAAGCTACTGGGAAAGGAGTAGAAAAAGCAAAGAGACAAATCCTCCAAAAACAGACTATTCAGGAAAAAATAGCCCACTTAGGTAAAATGTCGCCATGTTTGTTTATGCAGAACAATTTGATTTTTTTTGTTTCTGTTTTGTTTGTGTTCAGGTCCAGGAGGGTGCGGTGAAAGAGCTGGATCTCTCTGTTTTGAGTGCAGTTGATCTGGATGTGCCTCAGGACCATTTGGCATTTAGTGTTGTGCACAAGCCCCGTCATGGGTTTCTCATTAATGGAGTTCACGGCAAGGATATTCTGCACTACAAACAGTTAATTACTCATCGTCACAACCATGAACTTCTTGTTCATGACTTTTCCATGGAGCTACTTATGAATGGTAGGTGTAACATTAATTAGACATTGATCTTTCACTTCTTTAATAATTCATAGCAGACAGAGTGGCACAGTAAGAAACCTACATAACTTATTTATTCATTTGCCTTTAGGTGTAATTCCAAGAGAATGTTTAAGAATAGAAATTATCCTGTTTAATACTAATGTGGCCTAAAGATTTGAAGAACTGTCAATAAATTTACCCTGAGAGGCCTGCATGTCAGAAAGGGTAGTAATATGACTAGGGAGGCCATCTGCCCTGAAAAAGAAGCAATGGAAATATTACCACATATCAACAAACATATTTTAAAACATTTGACAGCAACTAGAGTAGAGAAGATGAGACTGACTCAAAAACACATTAGCTGATTATGGGAAATCCTAAATGATAAAGATACCAACTGGGAAGCTATAGCTTACCATTTTCTCCTATCATCTCTGTTAAAATGAGTGAGAAATTGTAGAGCAGAAGAAATGTGCAGTGTTTTCAGACCAGTACAGACTCTTGTGAGGAAGGTCAATTGCTACTCGGGTCACGCTGGTGTCTCAGAGTTACAGGTATATGATTAATGTCAACAAACAGCTGCTGATTGCCAAGTTTATCCTGCTGGCAGCAGAAACAAGGTTGCTGTGGCGAGGGCACATATACAGGGAGAGAGAGGAGCAATGATGGATACAGAGGAAAATGATGTGAGAGAATTTGAATTAGGTAAATGTATGTATCTTTTTTCCTTTTTCTCTGTTTTCCCTGCATAGGAAGGAGGCTGATATACATGCACGATGACTCCGAAAACCTCACTGACAACTTTACAATCCAGCTATCGGATGGGAAACATAAAGTACTCAGAACCATTTCAGTAGAGGTCATTCCTGTTAATGATGAGAAACCAGTGCTGAGCAAGTAAGCTACACATTCCTATGTCAACCTGAAGGATGAGTTTGAACAAAATTATCCAGAAGTGATAAACCACACTAGATAAATTAGCAATCAGCAGAGCTAGGATGGCATTAATAGGCACCAAAGTTGCTCCCAGGCAAGTCACTGTCATTCTATCTAAAAAATGCATTTTCAGTGAGGAAAGGATGCACCATGATGTAGCTTAGTATGTGGAGGGAAACAAAATACAGTACCGAGGGCACACAGGAAGATAGAACAAGAAGAAAGAAGGCAACAAGTTTGTTCTGTCTACCATGCCCTGCCTCAAAACGTTTCCCAGGTAGCCCTGGTGTTTACGCATATCTGCTGGACCCAGCACATGGTGCCCATGGTCTCTGCTGCTTGGCTTCCTCCTTCCCTTACTCTGTGAAAACATCTCTCTGAAGGCAGCTCAAGACTGTTACAAGGGAGTCCCCAAGGCTGGCATCTCCTTTCCCTACAGTGGATGACATTTCATTCTGGAAATACTTTCCTATTACAAAACACTATTATGAAGTCATAACTCAACTTTTGAATATGCTGATTTCCTATGCTCTGCAAACTAGATTTTGTGAAATAATTAATCCTAGGATTAGGCCCGGTCGTAAATTGTCTAGCAGATCATTACCAGGCAATTCACAGGCAGCCATGGAGGGATGTTGGTAGGCAGATGTTGCAAGAGAGTCTGAACCTCCTGGACACTGTAATGGGGAGTTGTCTCTTGGGATCACCATTTCTTAGCTGATGAACTGCTACAGAGTATCAGGCCTCCTGTTCTCCTGGCTCTCCTCCAGTGCCGAGGTGGGTGAATGGGGAGCTGGGAGCCTTAAAACCCAGGGAGCATAGCTCCAAACCACCAAACCATGCATTTCAGACACAACCTGTCACACAGGCTGCCAGGAGACTGGGAATGCTGGTGTCTCCAGTTATATAGCCATAGATCAGTCTGGAGGTTGGCCTGTCTCCAAATCGGAACACCATTTCCTTTTTAAGAGACTTTTGAATGCTTTTTAAAATGTAGAAATTCTATTAACAGGTGTTCCTTTTTACAACTGAAGGATTATCAAGGGTCAAATAATACTAACAGGAGAAAATATTTACTTTAAGTTTTAGTAAAAGATATTGTTTATCTATTCATATAATGTACTAATAATTACTGTTTAAATGTCACTAGTCATTTGTTCTCTGCATAGTGAGGATTGGCATGTTGTTCTCCCCACTTTTTCTCCAAAAAAGAAGGTGATGGAATGCAGGAAGCCACATGTCTTTCCTTTGTCCACCTGGATCAGGAACTGTTGTTGTCTTGGTTGTCAATGTCAGACCTTATTATTTGACTATCCAATGGTGAATATAGGGTATAATGAACTATTTCCTTGTAAAACAGCTATTGCATTATGGAAAGTTATCATTTCTTGCACATTTTTCTTCTACTGAAGTGGAGCATGCAATGAGTAGTTAAGTGATCTAAGAGGTCTAAGAACATACGTTTCCTCTAGCATCAAGGTGGATTTGCCACCACATGCAGTTGGTTGCCCCAAGTTTTTGCTCTGGGGCAGGTATTCCCTAATGCCACTGCAGTGGTTTATGAGTGAACATATGACAACACCGGTAGGCTCATTTTTACTCCATGATTGGGGAACACATTTCCAGGCCAGGGAGTTTTAATCCTCATCTCCATTAACTCTGGTCACCAGACTGAAGAACCTGGATGGCTCTTTTGGCCTGGAGCCACAAAACGTGGCCTGACCTACAGTGACTGCCAAACAATCAATCTACTCTCTCTCCATTTGTGTCCTGCAGCAAGCAGTGCCCATGGGCAATGTAAGACCCTCAGGTATTCCCTTAAAAGCTTCATTTTAAGATCTGCCACATGGATGCTATAAAGACTTAACCATCTAATTGCTATATGAATAAACGAGCTGGGATTAGACAGTGTTCAGAGTGCAACTAAATGTGTGTATCTGCACTCATTTTTTGTTTGATGACTGTCTTTTTAGCCCATCTGTGTCAGATATGTAATTCTTCTGTACACATAGGCCTAGCTACAACATTGTTATTACTAATAGGAGTCATAAATCTTGAGGTTGCTTGTCAGGACATTGATACAACTTGATGTACTTTGCTATATCACTTCATCTTAGCTGTTTATTATATTGCCAAACACAACATTTTGATTCCTCAAATATCTACATCAATTTGAATATGGAAGTGTCAGGCAAAAAAGTTCTGCAGTTTCTGAAAGTGGTAAATATGTTTTTAGTTATCAATAAATAACTGTGACAATTTTCTTCTGTTGGAATGCTCAGTTATCACTTTGAGAGCAAGCACTTGAAGTCTGGCAAGGAGTATTTTGTGAAGGATATGTATTTTCTGATTCTTGTAAAATCCTCTCTGCACTTGGGAATGATGGAAGACTTTGATTTTCACAGTGCAGTAGATTCTGGCCAGAGCTGACCAAATGCCCGAGGAGTCTTAACTGAGAATGCTCTGTGCCCCTAGGCAGGCTTGAACAGGTTCCATTCCTGGGCTGACTGAGGATGCTGAATCCCCTCCAGTGTCTTGTAGTATCCATAGTATTATTTTGGGTACACATTATAAGAAATTAAGATAGCTAATAGCAAAAAGATAAGGCAGAGTGTGTAAGAGCAAACTGGAGGATGGCTGGGAGGTTGGCTGAGACTGGAAACAGAGTAGGCATGGTTTGGGAGCAAAGCTGTGGAGGGATTTCAAGCTATATGGGGTTTCTTTGAAGCACTGTCTCAAATTTTGTTTGGTAATAGTGATGGCCATTTCTACCAAGTACTAGATCCCGTTGCTTAGAGCAGTTCTCTGAACCTAGTGCACAATCAAGTTCTGCAGTGGGACGCATTAGAGGAAATTATTTAGGTTTCTGTAGGACAATGTCTTTTAAGGGAAAAGCAGTGTCAGGCTATTCAACTGGAAGACAATGGAGTCATCAGCGCTATGGTCTATGTCAGCAGAACGTATAACAACCACTCATAACCTATTTGGTTGTAAGTGGAAAGGGCTCAGGGAAAGAAGACAGGTAGGATAAATTCCAGGGTGCTGCATATCTTGGCTTTGTTGTTTTTCACTACTGCAAGGGGAAGCTGGTCTCTCCTGTTTACTCTTCTTCCATTGTAACAGAAATAGGGACCATCTTTCCTTTCTTTCTGCAATTGTTATTTCTGTCAGAATTTGTTTAATCTGTATTAGTGTTATGTGTTGGAAAGGTTACTTTTCTGTTTTACATGTATATATGACTTCTTATTTTTGCAGGAAGAATGATATAGAGGTAAATATGGGTGAAACCCAAATCATTTCTAGTGCTGTTCTGTCAGCTGAAGATAAAGATACCCCCAGGGAGCAAATTTACTATGTATTTGAAAGAATTCCGGAAAATGGTCAGCTTCAGCTCAAGGTTAGTACTTGAACAGAAACAGGCATGGAAACATTCAGATGAAACAAAGCTCATCTTCCTTTTCTCCCAGGGTCTTTCATGTTTAGAAATAGAGAGCTGTAGCTGGGAGAAAATGTTTTTGAACCAGAGATTGACACTGCCCTAGAAGCTGTGACACAGGAGGCTGGATTGTCACTGGGAGGAGAGGGAGGGTGAAAAGCATGGCAGATCACCTGAGGGGATGGTTGAGGGACACACGGAACGAGTCAGCCCTCAGAGAGGGAAAAGCGAGTGACAAAGAGAGAGGTGGAAAAAAAGAAAAACCTAGCCTGGAAAATGTGTCAAGTGAGTAGTGCCTTCAGTTACTTCGAGATACTGAAAGAGAATGCATTGAGACACTGGATGTGTGCAGAAGGGTAAGTGAGAAGTCATGTTAGAAGAAAAGTGTGCAGGAAAGAAAGATAAGGGAGGGAAAATGGAAAAGAATACAGCAAGAGCATAGGCACGGGCAGAAAACAAGATTAAAAAAAAAGATGATTGTCTGTTAACCAAAGATAAGCCAGTGAAAGAGCAACAGAGTAAATGCCTCTGTTTTATTATATGTACATGTATTTGGGAAAAGAAAAAATCTACTTCAAGAAGCTAGCGCCTGAGAAGTATTTTCTGGGGGAAGAAAAGTATTTTGTTCAGAGAAGATTCCCTTCATGAATCTGTGGATCACAGCAGAGTTGTAAATGAAAGGTGTAGCGTTGTTTGGCCTGAGACTGCTGATGTCCAACAGTTTGAATAGATTTGAATATAGAAAGGTTTGAATTTAGAAAGAGTGTATATGAGTCCAGTGTGTGTGACATCCTCTGCTGCAGAGCCTGTGGCACTGGTGGCATGCCAAATACACGTATCTGACAATCATGAGGTATTATTACATCTTCTAACATACTGGAAATTTTATTAACATTTCATTTATTTCTGGGAGAGGCTGTCTCTAAATTTCTGTGCTTCTTAAAGTTTCCCTCAGTTTCATTTCTGACATCCCTCTCCGTACTGTCTAGAATAGAAGAGTATGTAATTAAGAAATGGAAAACATAAGCTGGGTCAGGATTTTTTCCATGTACATCATTTTAGGGTCAAACTGAAAAGTGTGCAGCACTGCATTACCCAGACTGAAAGGGACTAAACTGACTAAACCCTGTTTATCTGCATTTGCTCCTGATCTCTATATCATATCCAACCTTATAGCCTGATAATATTTGGAAATAAATAGCTTGAAGGGAAGCTAGAGAGCTGGGACTAGCAGTCTGCATGATCACAAATAAATTTGGTTACCTGAGAAGGGTTAGGGGAAACTCGGGTGTTATATGGTGGACTGTGGGCTACTGAAGGGTGTTTATGCTTTCTAGGTTGGCAGAGACTGGGTGACTCTCCAATCTGGAATGAAGTGCTCCCAGGAAGAACTAGATATGAACCTTGTGAGATACGTCCATACAGGAGTTATAGGGTCCAAGAATCAAGACAGCTTCACATTTTATCTGTGGGATGAGTACAACAGATCCCCAACTGAGGACTTCTCCATAAATATAAGGGACATGGAAAAGGGTAAAGATCTGCTTATATGTCCTATTTCTGAAACAAAGATGGTCATCCTGATACTTCCCCAGGCATCATATAGACCCTTGTCAAGTCCCCTGCAGCCCCCAAAGCCTGCCTGCTGGGATTTCATTGTCCTGGTGTCTCTATTCCTGAAGAGGTGGTCCTGGGATTACAACAGGCTCTGTCTGTGGTTCTTTAACACGTTGCCTCCTAGAACTTCCATATACTCTTCAGATAGAGTTGACTACATCTTTCTGAAAATAGTTTTATGTCTGAGTAAATCAAAATTAAGGAAAAGGGCAAGAATGCAATAAAGTAGGCAATACACTGTTGAAGAGACCCGACTTCCAGTTTTATGTTCTAATCTTATGGTCTCTCTTCTGTTAATGGATCCCTGTGACAGCTCTGATGTAGATCAAGGGTAACCTAACACTACTAAGATTGGAACACGGGCCCAGAAAGGTTGTGCCATCTCTGTTCTTGGAGGTGTTCCAGCTCCAATGGGATAAAGACCTGAGCAACCTGATTATGGCTGTTCTCATGGCTGACCTTGTTTTGAGCAGAAGATTGGATTGGAGACATCCTGAAGTCCCTTCCAGTCTGAATTTCCTACTTTTTCTATTGGTGATGGCTTGCATGTAGGTAAATGATGCATAATAGATGCATAATAGATGAAATAAAAATAAATCAAATCTGTATGACTATTTTAATATCATTTTATCTATCCTTTAGGAGATATTGCTGTATTCATAAAACCTCTTAGAGTGCCAAAAGGGGACCGGGGCTACATTACAACAGATGCCCTCCTTGCATTGGATGGCACCGACAAACCAGAGGAGCTCCTTTACATGATAACCTCTCTACCTCGGTATGGACAAATAGAGTACGTCAGCTATCCTGGCATCCCAATTACCAGCTTCAGTCAAATGGATGTAGCAGGCCAGATAGTCTGCTATGTTCATAACACTAAGGCATCTGTTTCTGAGGATACATTCAGGTAAGGCATTAAAAAAGCTTAATTTCCCCTTGAATTTCTTGGGTACTTCCAGAAAAAAAAAAGTATTCAAATGCGGAAGTGTGGGAAATCCTAATATTCATACAGCAAAGATATTGCTGCTTTAATAGATGCAGTTATGAGTGCCTCAGTAATAAATACATTTTCTTATTGACCTTGAAAAAATAGCTTGAGGCACACTCTGTCAGTGATACTTTCTTGAATATTGTTAAGATGTTCAACCATACACAGGAGAGACAGTGCAGAAGATCTAAGAATGCAGTTTTGGAATTTGTCTATGGTTTCTTGCTGTTGCTAGATGTGAATCTGCTTGGTCCAGCTGCTAGCTAACTGATTTCTTCCTTTTTTATTATTTATTACATTTGTTCTGCTGTAGGCTTTTGGAATCCAGTAGTCATTCTTCAGTACGCTGAAAACCAAACTATTTATCTGTTCTGCCATAATCATCTTTCAAAAATTTGTGTAGACAATTGGATTTTTTTAGCAAATAGCTACTTACAGCTTGATGACTTTTACTTGCATTCTGGACCCAGCCCTTAGATCAGCTTAGATTAGGTTCATCCTAAAGCAAGTATTCCTTTATTTTATTCTTTCTTGAACCACTTTTGGTTATAGAATGGCACGATCCAGTGAGTTATCCTCAGGCAAAGAGGCTGCGTTGCTGCTGAAACTCTCTGGAGGAGTTTTGGTAAAAAAGCAAATTTAGGCATTTCTTTTTCTTAAGGAATAATGCCAAAATCCTTATTAGCTTTTGACAGTAAATGGAGTACTGTAAAATCAAAAATCTCCACAGGAAATAAAGGCTAATTGTTTTTCTTTTGTGACTACCAATTAGAGCTTTTAGCTCACAAGAATTGCGATCCAGATGTATCCAGATGTTCCCTTTACAAATTCTGTTATGAATAGGATTCCTGATTTGGATTACATTTTCCATGATGAAGCTTAAATGTTAAGTTGCATCATTCAGACAGAGTGCTTTTCCCCATAGATGCCAAGGAAGTGGGATATGGAGGCATGAAATAGTATGAAAATGTATGGCAACAGGGCAACTCAGGCAGACACTATATGAAGTTGAGCAAAATGTGATTTGGGAATGTTTCTCAAATGAAACTTTCTGATTTACCAATGAAAACAATGTTGTAGAAATTCTGATTTTTAATCATCTCTAATCATGAGATTTTTGTGATGGTTACTCGTGGTCATAACATAAAAAGTGAACTAATGTTCTTCATCCTGTTGGAAGCTTAGTGACATGGTTGTGAAATGCTGTGACTAAAACTAAAATTAGCCAGTACAAGGAAAGATGTTGTGTCAAACATAGTGCAAAAAAATGGATTGTGTCAGAGTGACTTTTGTACCAGACTAATGAAGGCATTCAATGATCCAACCAATATTCAATGATCAGAACAACAATTCCAGGGCAATTGTGCATGCACATAAGCCCAATGTTTAGGCTAATGGCTTAGAACCAAATTAGAAAGTCAGCTTTGTTAAAAGAAAGGTTATGATGCTTCAATAAATATGCATATCCATTTTAATCACAGTAATTGATGTTCCATGATGTTACCATTTGGCAAAGAATTTGGTTTTGTGTAGACATATAAATACCGGGGCAGGTTATTACCTTAACAAAGAATGGTAATGTTAATTATATTAGGAAGGGATGTTAATTGATCAGATTTTTACCTTCCGATGAAATATTTTCTTCAGTCATAAATTTGCCTGTATTGTTTTGTGCTGTTGGCCTGGAAGAAAGATTTGGCAGTGCTTGTTTGGACAGATGACTTCGAGTGATTAGCAACCTGACATCAGATGCTGGCAGCAGGATGCTAAAGGAACATACTAATGTCCTCCATTTTGACACACTGGCTCAATTTTGTAATGAGCTGGCACTATTTATGATTCCATTTTTATCTTTTAAATGCCATGACAGATGGTAGGTCCTTCAGCCAACTCTATTGCCATGGAGCTGCAGAAAGCATGAAACCTTGGTAGTGGTGAAATCAAACCATGCGACATGTCCTCCTAACTAGGTCTGAGATTTGTCCCCTAAATTTCTTCAGAATGATGATCATATTGGCTACTCTCCATTCCTTTGGTAGAGATGAAGCAACCATAATCCAGAAATAAATAAAACCAAAATCTTCCAAAGTGCAAGAAAAAAAACCCCAAAACTTCTTGGAAACAGCTTCATTACCTGTAAAATCAAGTGACACACAACGTTTGCATTGTAGTTTTCAGTGTTATGTATATAACCAAGAGTTTTTCCCCTGTCTGATGTTCTGTAGAGGACTCTGGACGAATCCTTGCTTTCATGAAATGAATTGTTCGTTGTAAGTCTTTCTCTTAAGTATCATTTGACTCAAATGACTCTACAGACATCAAAGGAAAACATTAGGTTAATTTCTCGATTAAAAAAAAATCTTCAGCTGCAATTTTCAGACCTTTTTAGACAATGATAAGGTCTTAACTGAACATGTTTTGCCTTTTTTTAGCATGCTATTTATGGTCATTATTCAAGTTCCATGTTTGATTTCGGATAGGTTGCTGACAACAAAACCCTTTTACCATTGGCACAATAGCATTAGGTCAGTAGAGACAGATGTCTCTAGGTTCCCAGCTGGGAATATTGTCCTCAGTAAACATATTTCTAACTCCTATACAGTCCCTGGCCTGCCTATGCTCATTCCCATCTGTTTCATGGCATAGTGCCTGCTTACAAGTTGATGAGGCCCCAATTATCCAGCACTGGTGCAGGCAGTGAAAGGTTTTGGATGGACAGCATGGGTGATGTAGCTATTCCATGACCTACTCAAGGTCACTTACATCCAAACCACGAATCCACAGATCACACATTTCTTTGAATATTCCTGTGAGCAAGATGAGGCTGATAGCATCAGCTAGTCCTCATTTCACTTACTTACTTACAGTAAGTGTAGGCATGATAGTTGCAGGAGTGCTAGCTCTCAGGTTGCCTGACACATACAACAATATTGTCCATACAATATCAGCTGCAGTAAGTGGCTAAGTATAAAGTACTGGATACTGGGGAGGGAAAAAGGACAGACAAGGAATGTGGATATTTTGTCACAAAAATACTTTGCAAAGAAGCTTTGGTCTGACCCAGGCCTTTGTTACTGTATTTTAGCTTAGACAAAATGAATCTGGGTAAAGGCCACTCTCCAAGGAACTTTTGTGCATACCGTGCAGCATATAGAAGAGAGTAAAAAACCTCTGCACAAATAATACTTATTTTTACATTCTGTATGATGTGATGTGAAAAAAGCCAGATCTTTCCAAGGCAATTTTTATGTTGATATGCCCTCAAAGTATCTTGTTATAAGATACTGCATGATAACATTAAATATTCTTACTTTCAATAAAAGTATATAAGTAATAAATAACTTGGCAGTGAAACCTAGGATGAAATGCGAAGGTTTCAAGATTGGTTTTCTGTTTGCATTTATGCTGTACAACACTTGATTATTAACTTCTGCAGAACATGCTGTTATTTTTATATGAAATATCCATACCCATATTCTCTCCAACCTTGGATACCTTTATCTTCCTCTTCTTTAGAAAAAGAAAAGTACCTCTAGAAAAAAAAAATTCTTTAGTACACATACAGAAATATTTCTGCTTTGGATAGAAGAATATAAGCTGCTATTAACAAAAATTCCCATCTTGGAGTGAGAACTTTGCTCTGACTCACTGACCAACACACAGATTAGACAACTAGATTTTCAGATTAACCTACTATCTTGCACATTTCTGTCCAATATCTACTGCTGAATCTTAATATTTCAGTAGGTGTTTTTATAATACACCTACTTACTTAAGTTTGTTTACTTAATATTTCAGCAGAAGTTTTTTAAAAAAGTATATCATTTCCCTTGAATATGCAGCAATTTACAGAGAAAATCAGTACATATATAAATTTGTAAAGTGTGATGAAGGTGGATCTCTGCACTTCTTTTCCTGTCTTCCTTTTTAAATAGTTTGGCACTAGTGGGTATGGAGGGCATAGCCTGGACAGACGATATATTTATTTACACAGCATTTCCCGTATATTGTAGACAAAGTCATGACTTTTATGAGCTGTCACCAGGAGGTATCCAAGTGAAGATTACTTTAATGATGCATACAAATATCTGTAACTATGCCAGAGGGTCCATGAATCCTGTTAACGACACCCTCATTCCAGATCCCCTCCCTTTCTGTCGTCTGAGCTGGAAGGTTAGAGCAGCTCCGCTCAGAGGGCTAACACTGGTGGCTGTGTCCTCAAAGTCCCTCCCTTTGATCTTTGTCAAATTCTTGTGGACACAGTGTCAGTCTTGCCAACACTTGGCTGTCTGCTTTCACATTAAGTCACACACCTATCTCAGCGTCTGGGATTGAGCTTTTCCAGCTCTTCTGCAGCATCATGACAGGCAAATCCTGTAGTGAAGATGTGTGTTACTGTTTCATTTCAGTACATGGTGAGTCAAGAACACATGCTGAAGGCTGCCTTGCCTCTCTTTGCCAGATTCATCATCAGCAATGGACTGAGGACTAAGCATGGGACATTCACCATCTCCTTGGAGACAGTCGACCAAGCTTTGCCCACTCTGTCTAGAAACACGGGGTTAAGATTAGTGGAAGGCACCATGGCACTCCTTTCTCCTGATGTTCTGCAGCTTTCAGACCCAGACACTGCCAAAGAAAACCTTACCTTCCTCTTGGCTCAGGTCCCCCAGAATGGTCATCTGTATTATCGAGGGGCTGTGCTACTGCAGCACAACTTCACCCAGCAAGATGTGGACAACATGGATATTGCATATAAGCACCAAGGCGGGGATTCCCAGACTGACAGATTTACATTTGTTGCAACAGATAGGACTAATCAAGGCTTCATCGTGCATGGGAGGGTGCAGATCGAGCCAGTGGCATTCACCATTCAGGCAAGTGTGGCCACAGACCTGCTTGAAGAGATATATAGTATAATAAGGTCCAAAATGGAGTGATTTTGACTAGGCTTAGAATCTGTACTTTCTTGCTGCAGTTAATGATCCATGATATTTTAGTTTTAGTTAATGATATTTGCTTTCTGTGATCTGTCAGTAAACAACCATGAGAATGAACTCTCACAATGCATTACTTAGGCATGGAAATTTATATAGTGCAAAGAACTTTAGAGATTACACTTGAGAAAGACACACACTTCTACTTGCAAGTATTTTCTGTAAGGCATTTCAATCATTAAGGTTAGTATAACTATGGCAAGGAAGAAATTTTCCCTTTCTCTGCTTTCCCATTTAGTACTTTACCTATGTGTTTACTTGTGAGGGATATTAGGATGACAGATGATCAGTGAGTCACAGAAATCTTGAATGAGAGCCACTGCTTCACTCCAGCAGCCAGTCTTCCTTCTGAGAGCTGTAAGATGCCTGCTCTGGTTCTTCCCTTCCTTACTAGCATCTTTTTGTTCCCTTTCTGTTCCCTTTCCATATCTTTCATTTATAAGTTCTTTCCACTGTGTCGTAGGCTCAGATGTCCTCACTGTGACTGTATCTGGCACTTATTATTTATCTGGCATATTTTAGTACGCAGAAAAAAAAAAAAGTGTGGTTGCATTATATGTAAGAAGTCTTTAAATTTCAAAATATTGATACTAGAAAAGACGCTGTAGCTGTTAACTTCTGATGGCAAAGTCAGCATGTTGTGTAAGAAGAGAGTGTCATTTCATCAGAAAATGAGCAACAGCAACAGCTTCTGTGGGACAGTGAAAGCTTAAAGTCGTATCAAAAGTTGTGATCAAATAGGACATTTATGGCGGGTGGATGATTGTCATTATCACAATCCTTAGATTTCCTTGCTTGTCATAGCAGTCAGAGGTGAGAAACCTTTGCTGGAGTTTTCATTTACAATTTAGGAAAGCATACCAAAAACGAAGAAGGACTATGTGGGGGGATGAGCACAAGGTGCACAGAGTGTATGAGGATGCTCTTCCCTTCCCTGGCATGTGGTGTATCCCTCTTCGTGCAGCAAGCGACTGGGACATCTAGACCTGGCAACCCCTCATGGGAAGTAGTACTTATTTGGAGGTCAGTCTTCTGCTGGAGCAGACTGCTAGTCAGTCAGAATGACTATTGCATTCCTGAGCATACTCTGGGTTTTCAGTAAAAGTAGTAGTGACAAGGAGTACGCCGATTTCTGCAACAGAAATACTCATTTCTCTTACTTCAATTTAGGTGGACCACGTGGACAAAACAGCACCAAAAATTATTCATCTCCATTGCTTTGCTGATGTAGAACTGCTGAAGAATGGCAATTATGGGATCTATATTACTGCCAGGAACCTGAAAGCCTTTGATCCCAATACGGAAGATGACAAAATAATTTTTAAGATTATACGAGGTCCTCATCATGGCTACCTGGAAAATATAACCACAGGTACACTCCTACAATCTCTATATTCTGGGACTTGCTGGAGCCTAAAAACCTATCTCATTAATATTTGCTTGAATGAGGAAGCCGTGTTTTCCTAGAAAACTCTGAGTGAGGCTGCAATGTGATAAGAAAACTTCTCTTTTAAGACTGGAGTGTCATAGTAATCATGAGTGCTTAAGCCGTATGAGCAGATGTTAACAGTTGTAACACAGAAACTGTTTTTTTGTGAAGCCTGAAGTAGTAGCATAGGAAGTAGCAAAACTATTATATAGAATATATAGGAAATTAATGCTGAACGTGGTCATTTGAGAGACATATCACATAAGAATGAACTGGCAAGGACGCTTGCTGCAACTGGCTGGGATGTTGCTGTGTAGTTATAAAAACAGATTTCTGTAAGTTCAAAGTCTTTTAAGTTTTTAACAATTTTGAAAATGGTCTACATGAGCTATGTGATTCTTGTTTAACAAATTTGTGACTCGTCTGACTGTTTCTCTTCTTTTCTAGGTGGCTTTATCCACAAAGAGTTTAGCCAAAAGGATTTAAACAGTAAAACCATACTTTATGTCATCAATCCACTGCAGGAAGTGAATTCAGATGACTTGGAGTTTCAAGTCACAGACCCCAGTGGAAATGCAGCCGTTCCCCAAATGTAACTTTGATCTTATGCTCTAAACTCCACGATGCATCCTGCACTTCTGTGGTCAGGCCTCTGCAATGGCTGCTGCCCTAGGGCAAATGAATCACTGCTGAGTTGGCAGCAGAGCAAAAGTGAAAGCCATTGCAGTTTCAAATGCTTAAATTCTCAGTTCTTTCATTAAAGAATAAGGAAGCTTCTCTCTTTCAGGATCGGGCTAGTTTTGAAGGCCTAATTTCAGGTTAGACTGGGCACATTTCTCATGGTATCTGATCCCGGTGCCTTATGGCTAACAAGGCCTCACAGAAAGGTAACATCTAATTCTCCATGTGAGAGTGAGAATTAGGCCCGCAGTATTTGGAGAGTTGAGATGCTGACTTAGGGATGGGATTGTTGCTTCCTGTACATGCTCCTGCAGCTGGAGGTCACTCTTGTCCTGTGCTAGCAGTAATAAACGTGGGATTCAGTAAAAGGAAAGCCCCCAAGTAGTAAAAGCTATGAGAAGTATATTTTTGCATGAAAGCACTGAAGGAAGACAGTAGAGAGCACAAATTCTTTGTTGCATAGTTACAGTATTTCAAATAGGCATATCATCAACATTTCTTTTTGACATATGATAAATCTACTGCATAGAAATCAGAGAATGGGGCATCATGCAAACTCTGCTTTGATAATCATAAAGTCAAGAGACCTATTATGAGTTTCTCATTTCTGAAAATGGGGCTGAATGTTCAAACAATTTAGTTAATCTGAAGTAACTGACAAAAACAATTTCCCTTTGCTAAATTAGCTATCCGCAAGCCAGGCGTTGTGCAGACGGGGACGCGGAAGGAGGAGATGTGCGGCCTCGAGCCCCTTCCTTTGAGGCAGGAGGCTGGAGCTGTTGCCGCATTTCCGCAGTTACGCGTTGTGCCAAAAGATGTCCCCGTGCCCAAAGGCACGCGAGCCGGGCGCGCGCGGCGTGCGGCTCCGCTCCGGCTGCGCGGCGCTCGCTCACAAACACGCCCACGTTAGAACCGTCCCTAAAGTGCAGCGGCGACGGGTGGGAAAGCACGGGATCCTGCACACCGGTAGTAATATATACTTGTGGGCAGGAACAAAAGAGAATGATTTTTTTTTTTCCTATGAAAATGTATGCACGTCGGAGAAGTAGGCCATACCTGTTACCTGCACTGAAACAAAGGGGAGCGTGGCTATAAGGCCTATAAGTCTATAAGTCCATACATTTAATACTTCATTTAAAAGCTGGTGACAGATTTGTTTAAACAATTTAGCATCTAATTGTCTCAGAATCAAAAGGCAAGTTTGATCTGCATGCTGATAGTGTTCAAATTACAACCCAGCTTTTATTTGAATGCTGCAGGACTACACCTGGCACACTCTTTAGTAAACAGAAAACAAATCAGCTTCCAAATAGGATGTTTTTCCCAGGGTATTGGAGAATCCAGGAGGATAGGAGAGACCATCCACCAGTGTTAGAGCTGTTCAAATCCTAAGGGGTCTAGAGTTTTGTTTTCTTTTTATAAAATGTTCGATTAGATTTATAATTAGCATAGAATATAATCCTTCATTCTGCCGTCTTTCATTCGTCTCTAACTCTCAACGTTTTTTACTGCAGTTTTTTATGAAGTTATATATTCTTCATCTGTCCTCTGCCGCATGACTGGTCTCAGCTGCCTCTGTGTATGAGGAGAAAATAGAGAAAAGTTAAAATTAAAGGAGTGGAGAGAACAGTGGGTAGAAGCAGTGAACTGCTGGGTAATAACCTGTGCACTGGAGGAGGAGGGAACCAGTTTTGGAGGAGAACTGAGGAGAGGTGGGAAGAAGAGCTATAATACCAGGGATTGACAAAGGAAAACACAGGGATGGAGGGACCTGTGGAGAGGCAGTGGTAGTTTATCTTTACATGTTTTATTTTATTGCCAAATGTCTCTTTTCAAAACTGCTGGAGAAATAAATCTCTGCTGTAAATGTCCTCTCTGGTTTTCAGATTATGTTCAGGTTTGTTTTGGGGTAGACAGGCGCACAGCTGGAAGATTTATTTGCTGTTTTTCCCTCTTTCTAATCAGCCAAATCACACAAATAAGTTGATTTAAAGACAAAGACTTACTATGTGTATTGGCTGAATCAACATTCAGGGAAGAAATGTCAGCACACTGAACCCTCAGGCTGCAGGGGGTAGGGGCGGCTGTGGAGATTGTTTTGTTTTTGTTTTTGTTTCTTGTAGACTTTCCTTCTTTTCCCCATAGGTTGGAACTTCGATGGTCTCGGGTTGAAATGCAACAGACCGAATATGAGGTGTGTGAGAATGTCGGAATGATAACATTGAAAATCACCAGGGCAGGATACTCTGCAGACTCTGCCTTTGTTGCAGTGAAGGTAAAGCTAAAACACAAGGCTTAAATGGAAATTGAATGATAAAAAATAGAACCTGTTAATTTCTGCCAGAGATTTAAGAGATATTCTAGTAATCAGCAAAAAAGCCATCCAGTTCAAAACTACTTCATCAGGATATTGTTTTTGTCAAAACAGGTGTTTGAAAAATTTCTGATTAATGGTTTTAGGAGAAAATGCTGATTAATAAAAACTGAGGTGTTTTGGAGAATTATTTCAGTTCTGATGAATTTTGTGAGACATCAGGCAGTTTTCGCTGGCATTCTGCTCAGGAGGCTGGGTTTCCACTCTGTAATCCAGGCTTTGATGAATCTTGGGACTTATATCCTTGCTTACACTGAGGAGTCCAGAAATTACTGGAGCATCAACTCCACTCTGTAAACCAATGCCTGCCACCTCTCCTCACCATTTCCCTACCATTGGCCTAGGAAATGATGCAAGGGACACCAAGACTTTGAGTAAGATGGACCGAATTTTTAGGACCTTTCATGTCCTGCAAATTCAATTGAAAGAGGAAGATTTTTAATATTTTTGAAATATATGTTTCGCGCAACTTGCTTTCACAAAATTTGTTTTTCCTCATACTTTTTCCCTAAGTTCTTACCAGCTCCTCTTGATAGTAGAATCCTCACACAATCTCCCTTGCATTTTCTCACGATTCTAGCCCTAATTAGAAACAAAGGTTTAATTTTTATTCCACTGAAGTCTAGAGTCACTGCGGCTGACAGGCAGCCCAGTGTGCAAACTCTTCTTCCACCAGCAGGAGTGGGGCCCGGGGGGACAGAGACGCAGTGGGGGAGCACAGCCAGTCCGATGCCATGGGGCAAGACCCTGCTCTGTCAGGAAGATGTTGTCCAGCACAGTCCAAGAGAGGTCTGAGCGATGGGGAGAGAAAGTGAACAAATTTCCAGATTGATTTTTAAACTGTGAGCAAGGATAAATTGATGTCCATATTGTCATGTCTTTTTGAGGCTCCATGGGGAGATGCAGCAGCACCTACACCCATCAGAACATGCTGGTTTGGTGAAATAGGTAATATGGCACTCACTGTTTGATTTCTTCTCAGATCAATGAAATATCTGCTGTGCTGGGAAAGGACTTTACAGTGGCTCCCTCTAAGCTTGTCCAGTTTGATCCAGGTATGAACCAGTGTGTTGACTATTTTTTCAATAAACTCAGTGAGTGAGAAAGCTACTGTTTTGGAGAGTGAAACTTGTTACATATATAGTTAGAGAAGCTGTACAATCTGCTTGGGTCATTTGCTCAAAGTGTGGTGGGCCTCCTTTGTGAATCAGCATCTTTATGTGAGTTGATACTATTCCAGTTAAAATATCAAAAGTGTGGTAATGATGCTAAGTGGCTTCCTACTAGTCCTGAGTCGAGCTATGAAATGCTTAAAAGAATTGAGATATTTTAGGAGAGATCTAGGAAGTTCCTTGATTTTACAGAGGCTTGAGAACCATTAAAGTTATGCACGGTGTCCACAACCAGAAAAGCATGAAAGAACCCCAAAGGTTCTTTCAGAGCTCACCTCCTTTTACATGTAACCACAATAGGTATCTGACCTTGGCTGAGGCTGTCAGTAGCTACAAATAATGGTAACTATACTAACAAAACAGTCTATTTCTTGCTGTGGGACTCTTAATACTAAAGATGAACAAGAACATGTCGATTTTAAAAAAAAGTTTTATGTGTTTTGCAGTCTTTATTACTGTCATATTTCAGGTATACCTTTGGTGTCTCAAGAACAAATACTACCATTCTGAAACTTAGCTTCATCCAGAAAACTTGTCTTTGTCCATGTAAATAGGCTATCCAGGAATGAAAATACATTTGCTATCCTAATCCCTTCCATTGCATGTAGAAGCCTGGACTATTAGAACTGATTTTGCAACTCTATTTGACCATGAAAAACAGTCTAAGTGCTCATATGCCTCTATGACAGAGCAGATAAAGGAATGTAAGGCAATATCGGAGGATAAGACGGTATAGGATAAGGCAGGTAGGGATTTTTAAACCAAAGCTTTTTTTTTTTTTTTTTTTTTAAAAAAAATGCTAGGCTGTATCTCGTAGGTTAATTTGTATATTTACCTCTAATTTCTTGGCTGTGTTCTATGGGAAATCTCTAAATTTGACTCTATTTAAAATTGATTTAGAAATTTGATTCTCTTGGATGCAATTTTTTTAACCTCTCTTGAGCACCAGTGACTTTGATGTAAATGTATAGAATAAGCAACTTTTGGTTAGTTTTCAGAGATAGATTAGGAGGATTTAGCAATAAAAATGGGAGAAATGCAAAAATCTGCACCGATTTCCCTTATTTTTCAAACATATATGAAACCTCTGAAAATAGCCACTGTTTGGGGCTGTTTATTTAACCTTTTTAAAAAAAATAATGGGAAGAAGGAGGAAAGTGCAAAGAGAACAGTACAAAGCAGTAAGCAATGCATATCTGTGATACAAACTCTCTCTCTGTTTTCTATAATGCATCACACACTCAACCTTAGGAGTCTTTGGACTGGAATGGCTGGAGATCATTGGAAGGATTTTTTTTTGCGAAAGGCCATATATTGCCATTTTCCTTTTCTGTGTTGCTTCTCCCAGCACAAAGTAGGCCAAACTCCTGTTATGTCTCCTTGATTATGATGGAGAGCCACACGAAAGCTAATCGTGAATGTGGCAAGACTCACACTGCACCCATTCCCAGCTGAACCAGGTTGGTTCCCTACACAGGCTTTTTTAGGTGGTTCTCTCTGAGAGTCCTTTGTTCAGGTTTAATCTGAGGGGACATCTCTCAGATTTTACATCCTAGGACATCAATTTCTTAGGCCTTAACTTGAGAATTTTAATGGTTAATAAATAGTAGTGGCCTGTTTAGTAAACCTGATATAGGTTTGTTTTATAAATAAATTTCATCTATGCCAAATGACTCTATGTATTAGATTTAAATCAATACATTTCAAATGAAATTTAGGAGCAGATAATCCAACTCAGACTAAAGTGCGTATTTGCCTTTTGCTCACAACTTGGCAAGGGGAGAGGGAGCAAGGAAATGCAGCTCCGTTAGAGAGGCAGAAAGATGTAGGAAAGTCTTTTTGCAATGTTAGACGTGTTTTTGATAATAACAAATGCCTATTTTATGATGCAAAAACAGTTCTGAAAATATTTCTGTGACAGCAATGCCTATATTGTGAAGTTTCTCTCCTGAAGCATCTGATTATACTCAAAAAACCTCTGAAATGTCGCAGCTGATAACCAACCTATTTTTTTATCTTGGAATCATCTTTTCTCATTACCAGTTCAGTGTAAATCTGAACTAACATGGTTAAGACAAACAAATGAGTCAAAACCTTTTAACTAGATACAAAATCTACATCCTAAAAATTTGTAATTACAGTCAATGTATTCTTTGATCAATATGCAAATATTGTAAATAATTGCTCTCTCTTTAAAATTCAGCTTTCAAAATAAAAAAGTTATGCTAAATTTCCTCTTTAAAATTGCTAGTAAAGCCCTAAATAAATCTATTGTAGCCCATCATCTCCCATGTTTAAAGCAGCTTTTTGTCACAGTGTGTCCGTTCAGTCTGAATCATTCTGTGGGAAGAATTTGGTCTTTACGTTATTCGGGAGAACAGCAGGAGTCCAGTCAGTTGGTAGGTGCACAATAGCATATGCAAGCCACTCCAGTCTAACTGCAGACATGTTAATTAATATATTTCTTTGACACCCAGATTGATTGACATATCAATTAAAGTGTAATTAAAATGTTTATTTGTGTTAGGAATGTCAACGAAGATGTGGAATATAGCAATTACCTATGATGGATTAGAGGAAGATGATGAAGTCTTTGAAGTAGTTCTGAGCTCCCCTGTGAATACTGTTCTTGGCACTAGGACAAAAGCCATAGTGAAAATTTTGGACGCTAAAGGAGGTATTCTCTTTTGACATTCATCTTTAAAATCTGCAACAATCTTGGCTGAGTAGCTAGTTATTTTCAAAAAAAAAGGTTCCTGATAACACCTTCACCTCAAAATGCAGTGTCTTTTTAGAGAAAACAGGCTTGACAGTTGCAAACTTCTAATTTCCTCTCAAAACCATGTTTCTTCCCTTAGGAAATAGAGGATGGTGAAACCAACAGATGAAAACTGGGGAGAATTGTAGTGGAGAAATAAACCACTCTTCATAATGACAAGATTTAGTTCTCAGTGAAAAAACAAGTCTAGGTCCACTAAAATTATTTTCTGATGACATTGTAACAGTTGTAACACTGTTGCACAATTATTTTCATTCCAGTAAAGAAAACTAATAACTAAACCTCTCCCTTAAAAATATTTTTGTAATGTTCTACAAACACACTCAAAATATTAGAGAAAATTGCAGATAACCAGCAAAGCAGATAAGCTCTGAAAATTGAAGATATTGCTCCTTTCTGATGCTCAGTGAAATATGAGCATTCGTGAAATAGGTATTTTAAATACATATGTTGTGACAAATTTTACTAAAAAAAAATATTTTAAAAGTTGGTATGTGGTTTCTCTTTAAAACTGATCATTTAAATTAGGAATTAATTAATGCAACTGGTATGGAAAAATAGTTGTGCCATGAGTTTCTACTTGGTGGGACATATTAGAGCGTCACCAACATTAGTTAAAGATACCCCTACCTGTCCAAAAAACCGCAATCTCAATCCAGAATTTATATATGAATTTATATATATATATAAAATATATTTTTTTATATATACCTTCATTCAGAATATCTTCAGAATTTATATATATATCTCTTCAGAATTTATATATATCTATATCTTCAGCGGATACTTGGTAGAGATTCTGATCAGTGGTGAGATGCTTGCACTGCGTGCAATAACATACACATACAGGTAGCAGTAGCATAGATAGTTGTAATTAGGCAAGCCATATAAATGAGGATGACTGAACAAATAACAAATCAACCACATCAAGTGAAAAAATCATCCAACTTTTAATGACAAGCTGTTTACATGTCCATGTCAATGTGACCACTTTTCTGTTCATGGAGTTAGAACTGACCATCTGCCATTTTTATGTTTCAGGTCAGTGCAGCTCTTTCCATCCCTCTGGCCAAAATAAGCACGACTTCTGGGGAAGAGGCACGCTGATTCCAGTTTCCTCAGGCTCCTCATCACCTTCCAGGCCTGGCAGCATTCACTTGGAAAGGATCCCGCCATCTCCTTCCAAAGGGATGACAGAGCATAGAGGGGACATGCTGCAGGAGCACAGCTTGGCAAATCGGTCAAAGACCAGGCTGAGAGTGATTGGAAATGGCAGAATAGTAAGTCTTTTCTATTGTGCAGTCGAGGACTGACTTATGAGCTCTTTGGGGTTTGACCTCTTCATTTAGTTGCCGCAGTTTAGCAGTGATCCTACCTAACTACACAGTCACCACAAGATACCTGATTTTGTTCTGAGTCAGACTTAAGAACTATTTGAAAATATTAAAAAAAAATCCTGATTTTGAAGACATGTGTGTGAGAAACAGGAAGGAAAACAGAGATGGAGAAGTCTCATCAAGCAACAACCAGGAGAAATTATTCAGCTTTTAATCCTGTCTTGTCTATAGGTCTGCTAGAAGAAAGAAACAAGGTCCTGTTGAGGTCATTGGAGCCAAGGTCAACATATAGAAGCTCTGCAACTACTGAAGTTTAAAGCTGAAAATACAATTAGTTTAAACAGGGAAGAGTAACTTAAAACTTGCCTGATGAGTTTCCCTCTTTAGAATGGCTAATGCTATTTTAATTAAGTTTTTATAACAATCCATTATGATCTTAAAAGATTATAGGACCTGTATAAAGACACTTTTAATGGTTGTTTTCGGAGAAAAAATAAATGAACCAAGATATGTTCTGCATGATTTGATAGACTAGATTATGCAGTAAGTTTTGCATAGTTGCTTTGTTTCTGTGGCTATGGATGGACCCATCTCATTTAGCTATTCTACCTTTTCAGATTCATCCCTCATCTGTATTTAGAAATGGAACTGAGGTTGTGTTCAAAGTAGGTGTATTCTAAATGCTTGTTCATTCGTTTCTGACTTATTCCTAAGTATGTTCTTTCCAAATCCTACATAGAACTACTTCTCCATAACTCATTCTTGACCAATATTTCACTGTCAATGAGTTTTTCCTTCTCTTTGGTATCATTTCCCCTAGTTTTGCAATATTTTTTTTTATTATTATTTTTATATTTGTTTGGCTTTTATTTAATATTTGCTGATAAGTGTTAACTTTCTCTTTTCTCTCTCCTATTTTGTTCGTGTGCATTTGTGTGTGTTTCTGTAAACCCAAGTATCATGGGATGGTGTCACTCAGAACAGAGGACGACTCCTCATCAGCTAAAGCAAACAGCAAGGCTGAAGTGTCAGTAATTAAACAAGCACAACCACAGACAGATACAGTTGCCTCTAGGAAGACGGAAATCCCTCAAGCTGATAAGGCCGAAGTGGCATCTGAACCAAGCTCTAGCCATCAGGTACAAAACCTTTTGTTTCACAGGCTTTTTCACCATCTGTTTTCAGTCATACTGTTTTCCAAAATAATTTAACACCTCTGAGATCTTCAGCCTAACTCTTCCCACTCCAAAATTGAGTTTATCCAACACAGAGATGAATAAACAACTCAATCCTTGTAGAGCTTTCATGTCATGAAGATATAAGAGCTATTTCATCTTTTCCATTCAGCTTGTTTTGTGTAATTATTTTACTTTAAATATTCATAAACTGCTTTTTTTTTTTCTTTTTCCAGGATGTCTACTCTTTTCCAAAGGCCTGTACACCGGATTTAAAAGGCCTCCTGCATTACGAAGAAAGCACTCGAAGGCTTTATCAGTGTAATGGAATAAGATGGAAGTTCTGGAATTCCCAAGATAAGGTAAAAATGTTGCCAGTAGCATGCTTCTAAATCAAACTACATGTTAATATCATGATGTACAAATTATTTTTAATTTTGATATTTTTCTGTATGCTTCCCTAATACATTCAGTTCATGTTTTACAAATGTAAAATAGATTATTTTGACATTTTTTCACTGAAAGCACTGAAAGGAATGCAAGCAATCTATTGCCGTGGCTTTAAACTTCCTTCCAATATATAAGTTTCCCTAGGCTCTTCATTTTTGATGAAACTGAAGAATATGCACTAATTTGACACTTGAAATCCTAAGACTGAGGTTCTGAAGAGCTGACACAAAGTGTGTGTTTATGTACAAAAACAAAAATATAATCCGTAATGTCTAGCCATATGGATAAATATATAACCTCCTACACAGCCTGACATACTACTATATGAAGGATTTTATAGGTTGATTTGATAATCCAAAGTAAATATAAATGCTCCTGCTTTCTGCAAGAAGAATCTCAGATTTTGGGAATAAGTGATAATTACTTCTCTGCCAGACACTATGTATTTTCTTGCTGTAGAAGGCACAGGTGGAGATTCTTTACCCATCTGATTCCTTGATACCCATAGATAGTCAAGATTTACTTAAAAAAATATTCAGATGACATGATACAAATGAAATTTGAATAGAAATGTTGTATAACACCAGAAGAAAAAGTAGGGAAAAAAGTACTTAAATAATAGTGAATACGAAGAACACAGTTCCCAGAACAATGCTTTGAGGACACCACTCCTAGCCACAGAGTTGAGAAGTGTGTTGCCTACTTGCAGACCAGAAGGCCTGCGCCCTAAGTCAACCATGGCAAAGATGACTTGTCATTGAAAGACCCTGCATCCCAGAAATAGAAGTATGGCAACAAGGCTGCAGAATATGGTTGCAGAATATCCTACTTTTTCTGTTAGGTTGCAGAAGAAATAGGCATATTATTCTGATTTTTAATACACAAGGTAAAACAATCACTTGCAACCTTGCCTAGATTTATGGAGATTACAATGAGCAAGACTCTGAAGCAAAGGACCACCCTGTAAAAACTATTGACTCAAACGGGATGAAAAATAGTTGGCCGGAGTGAGGTTTTCGGGCACAAAGTGAGACTACCTCCAGGGATGTGATGAGACCTGAGGCTGGGGTTGCCTTTCCTCTGTCTCATCACATGCAGGTGATCCTGCCAGAGCATCAGACCGAGAGGTCTTGGTGCTAGTGGGAGAGTGGACATGAGAGAGTGAGTGACTGAAATCTATTGCAGAATGAGTGCGAGTGACTCTAATCAACTCAATTAGAGATCCTGTAAATACACATCACCCTGCTCTTCCTTAATATCCTAAATGGAATTTTGTTTACTCTTAATTCGCTACATACACAGTGGAAGCCAGAAAAGAGCATCCATATACTCTTTCAAGAGGGTCTCTAAATCTGAAACCATTTGGAATTAGCCTTAATTCAATACTTATATATAAGTTGTATGTTCCTCTGTCAGGCAATGGAAATGACTTTACTTTTCCTAAGCAATGTTTAACACATATACCAGCGTCAGAGTTCAATCCAAGTGGACTCTTGGGAGCCATGAGTAGCACCTCCAGCCTTGAGCCTGATCACTAGGCCACCGTGAACAGCAGCCTATTTTGCCTTTTCATCTTTTATTTCAGGAAGTGAGCACGAAGAAATGTCCTGCTGGATGGAGTCATCATGAGGGCAGCTGCTATTTCCTGGTAGTGAATCACAAGGTCTCCTGGAATACTGCTGCTCGGGCTTGTAGAGAACAGTAAGAGCTTTTTCTGGAAACAAATGTGCTTGTTGTGCACTGATTGCTTCTCTAAACAGAATACCATTATGGCTGAGTTCATTCTGATAAGCTCTACTTTTGTTGTGCTGCACAGCCCAAAGAAAAAATAATAAAAAGGAAAATAAAAAGGAGATGGGATTGGTGAAGAGAGAGAAAATACAATAGGTCCTGGGATTCTGACCTGGGGCAAGATATGAATGCTCTTATTCTCATAGTGTTTTGGGTGCTTATCTTACCTTATTTCTTACATGAATTCTTGAAACTGTCCAGCCGCAGGAAGGCAGCTTTCCTGGTGGGAGAGGCATTAGTGTTAGTCTGGGAAAAGAGAAACAGGGCAAGATCTCAGTCTTTCATCTTCTGTGACCCACCACGTTCTTAGCTCTGTCTCCATCTGATACAGCACAGCACAGTGCTGCCAGCTCCTGTGGGCTCACAGCAGTTGTCTAAACACTTAGTTCTTCTGAATTTGTAACTATTTGAAGATTTTAACTTAAATAAAAAGTGCATTTCTGCCTTTCGTGGATGAAAAAAAGCTAAAAATAAAGAATAATTGTCTCAAAGTAGGAGGCAAATAGAAAATCCAACATTCAAATCAGTCTTGCTTTTTGAATGGCTACTATGTTATTTTCCTTTATAAGAATTACTTTGGCCATTACTGATGGAGCTTGCAGTGGGATCCAGTGTGTTCTCTTCATTATGTTCAGTTCTGGTGAAAGAAGAACTTGAGGTTTTAGAACAAGTTGAATCATAAGAAGTGCTTTAATGGATCCTTTCCCTTTATCCATGAAATGATAACTAAAGCAGAGAAGATTTGGAGATCAGTGTATTCAAAAAAAGTTTTAAGAACTTGAGGGCAACATGAAGTAGAGACAAATAGACATAACAAGTCTGAATTTATTCCAATTAGCTGTGACAGCTTATTTTGTTCTGGTAACATGCTAAAGGAAAGTCTAGGTCTAAGTTCTTGTAACTGCCAAATGATGTCATTTTCTCTTATGAAAACTCATTTTTCTACTATTGCTCTTCTGTGGACAGCCACAGCAGGTAGTAGCCACAAATTTCAGAATTTGCAAATTGTTTTGCCCAAACTTTCAGCTCCTGAGGTAGCTATATTTCATCTGCTTTTCAGCATTCCAACACTGCCACAAACAAAACATTTTTTTTCCTAAAAAAATTAGTATTTTTCCTAAAGTCTTTAGCATTCAGCTGAGCCCTTAGGAATTCTAACTGAGTTAGTTGTGTGTCCATTTGCTGTGAAGGTATTTCCCTTTCCCAAAAGGAGTGTATTCCTGGGATCGCATACTGCTTGTAGGAGATAACTTCCTGCTGAATGCTATAGTGTATAATATAAAAGTTAAACTGAGTAGCAGGAGGTGACAGCGTGAAGCACCTATGGAAAGAGTCAGGGCATATCACCGAATTCACATGCAAATGAATCCTAGTGATAATTTAATTAATGTCTAATTACTGCAGACTGAGGAAGCTTTATCATAGTAAATGGAATCCATTTACCCATCTGGAATCAATTTACAAAAGCACAACCCCAGGCAAAAGCAAGGTTATATTCATTTAAAGTGTTATTAGAGGATAACTTAATATATTTCATTTTGCTTTTTTTTATTCTCCCCCCAAATTTGGTATTTCTGTAATAAATACTTCTGCTGTTGGCAATTAAAACGCTCATATTCTTCAAAAAGCAAATGAAATCAGCATAGAGGCATCTCCTTCTTTTTTTATAGCAATGGAAACATTGGATATTAAATGAAAAGATTATGACTAAGTTTCAGGAAATCAGCCAACTTAACTGAAAAATAAGAAACATTTTCAGCTATATAAGCGGCTTTATTTTCAGTTTCTTCTCAGCGTTCTTGCTGGACTTTCACTATGATAAATAAAGCACAGGAAAAAAAAAACCTATAATGTTAAAAAGTTGCTTTAGTAGCAGTCTCCAACTAATTAACCCTCAGTACTTTTAGAGAAAACCCTGTTTCCCTGAGATGATAAAATTGAGACCAAGCAATTGAGTCAAAGCAATGCTATCAATTTATTGCAGAAGCAATTAAAGTATAAACGTAACTATATGAAAATAGGCTTATCCAAACCCCTTTGGACTTGTATCACTTTCTGTTTCAGCGCTGAGTTCCTGTGTGTTTGCTGTAGGTAGCATGTGAACCTTTTGTACAGTTTCCCTATGTCCCTGGAAGAACACATACAGAGCTGCTTGTCTCGACACACACCCAGGTGGTCGTATACCATGGTAACACTGGGGGTGCAAAAATTGCTCTGAAAATCTTGTTCCATTTCTACCCTACCTCCAGTGCAACCTAAAGGCATTTTATGAACTCATCTATTTTTTTCCTTTATGCATGAAAAGTCTTGGTAACATGAAAAGAGGTATGTGAGAGGCATTTTGGTGATCCCATATCAGCCTGGCTTAGCAGCAGCTTTGTTGCTTTACTTTTCTACTTCTCTAAGGGATGTGCCCTCCCCACAGAGTGACTGCTGCAGGACTCACTGGCATGGGAAATGGCATTTACTGCTGCCAGGGAGGAGACTCTCAGCCTCATCTGAATGTTTTCAGCACTAGAAGGTGTCTGAAGCAGCACCAGATGCCTGTTTTGAGGCATCTGAATTTCTTCGTAAGTAGTAGAAAACAGAACTCAAGGAATAAACAGTGCACACAGGTAGTAATTCCTCTCTGCACTGTCCAGGTACAGACATGGATTATTACTGAAGTACAACTCTAATAACTTTCTGTGCCATGAAAACCTAAATAGTTAACCAAAATAGTTAACTAAATATGCTTTTACAGAACTTAGATCTATTGGAATGGCTCAAAATTCAGTTGTGTTGTACAATTTCTTGTAAAATCATCAAATTCTTCATGCTTAATGCGTCGCATACAATTCCTCAAAGTCCATGGCTACCTGAAATACTTTTTTAATTTGAGTAACTGCTCTGAAATAACGGTTGGGCTTGACTTGATAGCAGAAATTTCAAAGCACATAGACATAATTTTCAAACAAACCCATTTGACACAGGAATCAGTATTGGGTGCTTTTTTTTTTTCTTTTTCTTTTCTTTTTCTTTTTTTTTTTTTTTTTTCAGTAATGCTGAAAAAGTAATGCTATGACCCTGTCTCAAGAGTAGTTTAAATTAGGAAGTGGTAGATTTACATAACTCCATAAATAACATTATCTTGTCATTTCCTGTGCCTGGCACTCTGCCTAGTGGTACAGGTTAGTATTATTACCACAAGTGATACATTCCTTCAAGACTGTTCTCATTTCCCCCAAAAAGAGTCTAAAACTCTGACTAGGTTTAACAATTAGAACAGTTGTTTGCTCTTCAGTCATGTGTATTACGCAGGCTGTATTGAGACAGCAGTCCTACTGAGAGAAGATTAGATAAGTTATAGTTATAGCAGTGCTTTCTTTTCAGAGTGCTAAGGCCTCTCCTCTGTACTCAGACTGAAGAGTCTGAAGCTGTTGTTGCTCAGACCACCCCCACATGTTAGAAATGATACAGCAGTTAGCGATAGAACCTGGTCATTTTTGTTAGTTTTTAATTTTCCTAAAACAACTGAATCATCAGGTATAAGCTAAGTTTCTTAAATTATTTAATTTTAGAACTTTGAGTGTCCTTAAACAGAAATCAGATGAACTTCCCTGTTCTTGTTCCTGCTCAAAGCCAGCTGCCTAAATTTCCTTTCAGTCCCAAGTCTGGTTATTGGCCCAACCATGGGCATTTTGGGGAGGAAAAGCATCTCTGCTGTGGATTTGGTTACACTGGGAGGACTCACGGAGTAAATTGACGCTGAAGAGAGGGGCAGAAACTTTCCAAGACACTCACCGAAGCCTTGGGGCCTGGGAGATGAGCTCAGAGAGAGGGAACCACATGGCCCTTGGCACACAGGGGAATCAAAAGCATGCACAAAACTTTTAGAAGAAGCACAGTCAAAAATTCTGTTAATACCTGGCACCACAGCTTTGTCACTGATGGAGGAAACTTTGGAAGCCTGTACCATAAGAAACTGCACAAACATTGCCCTCTACGACACTGCTGCTAACTCATCTGTGCTGGTTGACTGTGGGCAAAGTCATGATCAAACCTCTACTCCTTGAGAAGATACACAGGAAAAGTTGACAAGATTTTCCATGCTTTTTGGTCCCAGACGGAGGAAGTCTTTGCTAAGATCCACACTCCTGTGTGGTGTTTTCTGTATGGCAATAAAGTTTGACAGTGTGACAAAGGCCTTGGTAGAGCCACTGGGTAATGGGGAATAACAGGGAAACTTCCTGCTGCTTCAGTTGACTGCCAGGCTAAGAGAAAGGGCTTCTGGAGAGGTTGAGTCCCCTCAGGTTACAATGATTTTGCTCCATGCAGTGCTATTGAATACCCGGATCAAAGAATGATTCAGATTTTGTGTGACATGGACTCTACAAAAACTGTGAGCTATTACTTGGAATTCCTGCTGATAAAAGGTTCTCCTGCTTCCCTATTCTGTGCAGTGTTATGATATGGCATCTATGAGATCAGTGCTGTTGAAAGAGACATTTTGTCAGCAAATGGGATGCAGCTACAGGGACAGACAGCAGATTTGGGGGTAGGCTTCCACCCCAAGATCTGTTGGAGATCTCCAAAATGGCACATCTGTCATACAACCCTCATGAACAGAATGTTGTTTCAGGTCTTCAACATGACAGTCTTTAATTTTTGGTATTTAAGCAATACTGAGCTTCTATCTCTGATATTTGGCAATGGTCACGAAGTTAGCAAACTCTAATATTGCTACTGACTTATTCTGCTGTTATGAAAGTTTTTGGCTCTCCTAAAATATATTTGGATGACCGGCCTTGTTTCCTTGAGCCCTATCAAGCATCCCCCATAGGTAGGGGAGGCTGAAGAGGTGGCTATCAGTATTTGAAAGAATGGCAGTCGGAACTATTGGACTATAAAAATGGCAGAGGTGAGGTGGAGAGAGCAGGATGCTGCAGGTAGGATACGTGAAGGGAGGACTCTGTAGTGACAAAACCATGTTGTGATTAGGGTTCATGGTGGTGTTGGAGCACTTAAGGGACACACACAGAGCAGAGTTTCTCCTTTGGCTTTACTCAAAGATAATCTAGTCAATACACACCAAAACCGCTCTCTGATCTGAACTAAAGCAGTTATCACAGACAACCCAACATTGCATTTAGAAATGACATTACAGCTCCAAACCAAGAGTCTAAAATAAAAAGACACAGGCTTAGTTCTGTCTTGAAACATGGCTGAGATTTTAACAGTGCTAAGCAAAACTTTAGCTCTATCAGAATACAGTTAGAAATTATATAGTCTGCTGCACTACAAAGTAGTCCAGCTGTATCTTTCTGTATGCTTGGATTTTTGGTGTAGACAGATCATTAAAAAAAAAAAAAGAAAAAAGAAAAGGAGAAAAAAAGAAAAAGAATGTGTTGCTTTCTTCAGAATAGTTCTGATTTACAGAAAGAATCTTAAATGTACTTAAGTGTATTTAAAATTGTTTAAAACTCTTTGTAACTATGAGATATACATTTCGTTTACACACTTGGAACTTCACAGCTCATTTAATTTTATATGAGGTATGTTGAAACAGCAGTCAAAATAAGAGACCTCTCTACGTAATCCAGAATTTCAGGACTTTAATTTCCTACAATTATTTGTTCACATGAGTATTGTTTTCCTGTGAAATTTTAGCTATATGCCTATTATGACAGTGATAGATTCTTGTTGGTGAGTCCATGGGAGATGTCTGTCACGCTGTGGAATCCTAATTACGCTGTCCTCTCTCCTTGAGCCTAGATACCTGGGGAGTCTAGCAAGTGTGGCTAATGAACAACACATGAAATGGCTGTGGGACTTCGGTGGGAGGAAGCCCTTCTGGATAGGCAAGTACCTCAGCTGACCGGCTCCTCAGATGGTTTTTCAGTGCTCCACTCTTCCTTTTGATAGAAAACTTGTAAAGCTAACAAGGTGTATGATGGCTTTCAATTGCTCTGAAATGATAAAAACTTTGGAAAATTGAGGACAACTGAAAATTTGAAAATATTGCAGGAGCTGCTGTAGCACTTCTTCTTTTCCAAAGGAAGAGTTCTATATGTGAGAACATGCTGATTTGCTGAGGTGTTCTTGCCTTGCAACCTTTCCCACTTTTTTCCTAGATGATGAAATAATTTCCAGCAGAATCTTTGCACTTTTGTTTATGCCACTTTCTTTTGACTATTATTCTGCTTACCTTTATATATTTATTTTAAATAATTACTATGTAACTGTGTCAGTGACATCTTGTATCAAAACTCTGTGAAATAAGTATATGATAAGTTAAAGAACATTTCATCCACCACTTTATGTTTCACTATTTGTGATGTACTTTTCATTTTATAAAAAATAGATCTCAGATAGGCCTTCTCCGTACTTCCTGATATTCCTTTCTGTGAAAAACTAAAACTATCTCAGCTCATGATTATTGCTCTTTCCTTTTTCTGACTTTTTTCTTGCTGAACTTTAATTTTTAGTATGTTTTTTCCAAACTGTGAGCTGCAATCCTTACATAGCTCATATTCTGAGGTGGATTCACTAGTGATACTAAATCAGCTTTAGTAGTAGTTTAAAAAATACACTCATTTCAGAGCAGTGCTTAATAATATCATGATTCCGTTAATCTGATGGAAATAAAGACCGCAAACCTGCAGTATTAATCACAGAATCATAGAATGGCTAGGGTTGGAAGGGACCTCTAGAGGTCATCTAGTCCAACCCCCCTGCACACGCAGGGTCTCCTAGAGCATGTGGCACAGGGTGATGTCCAGGCGGGTTTGGAAGATCTCCAGAGAAGGAGACTCCACCACCTCTTTGGGCAGCCTGTGCCAGGGCTCTGGCACCCTCACTGTTAAGAAATTCTTTCTTAAGAATTCCTGTATTAATCCTCTGACTATGGTCTCCTCTAGCTAAGATGTACTATGTTTGAAATACCTTTTTAAGTTGTATTAACTCAGAGACAATGTGAAAAGTCATGTTCCATACTGTTAATGTTTTCAACAGCGTAAACAAGGTACGTTTGGTTCTGCAGGATCTTACTTTTCAGAAGGAATCTGATTAAAGTCTGAAGTTGCCTAAGCTCAAACAGAACATTATGTTCAGCCTCTTAACTATCAAAAGACAAATTTAGGAAAGGACAGACCTATAATAAATGGAAGCAGGGGAAACACTTTAGATAGGTTGGCAATGAGAAAATGTGTATTTTGTTTTGTTCAGATGGCACTAATCCTCATGAAACATTCAATTATAATTTATTTGTATTTCTCCAAATGTTTTTTTCCTCTCAGCATAATCTCACATGCATTTTTTAATAGAGGAATAGAACAATATGCTTCCTTTTTTCAATGAGATCCAGGGGTGATAAATATCACTAATTTGGTCTTACTGATTTCACATAGGCTTGAATGACCAAGTGAATGCTGGACATTGGGAGTGGAATGGTGGAGAACCCATCACCTATATAAACTGGAGAAGAGGCCCCTATCGTGTTCCAAAGAGAGGGAAAAATTGTGTATTGGTGCAAAAGCGAGGGAAATGGCAAGCAACGGACTGCAGGAAGAGCAAACAGAGCAGCTACATATGCTCAAGAAAGCTGTAAAGGTGGAGAATCCTTGTGCAAGCATGTGGCCTTTCCCGTTCTTTGGATTTTACCTGCAGATTTGTGAGGGTAGACAGTTAGAAAACCAAAGACCAAGGCCAGAAGATTTTAATCAAATTTCTATGTAAATATGCTTAATTAAAAACAATCAACAACAACAACAAAATAAAACAAAATATATCCTTTGATTTCCTTCTCCCTGAAGAAGTGACTGTGAATTCATTCTTACTTTAATGTAGTTGCTATAAAAATACAGTTTTATCCTGTAGCCACTGAAAGAGAAAGACTGTGTGGAGTAGAAATGGGTCTATTGGCTGAAAACAGGTTATCTTGGGTGAGGAGGAAAGAGACATGGTATTCAGATACAGGTGCTTTCCTTTTGTGGATGTCCTAGTACAATATATCATATGATAACTCCAATGGAAAGTCTTGCTTCAGTCAGAGTACCAACAAAAGCAAAGGATTGCTTTTCCCTTTCTAATTGCACAGGATCCCAAAGCTTCATCTAATGGATCCAAGGTGGTGTGTTGTTCAGGATTCCTGATCAAAATCATTCAATGTTTTTCAGCAATGCAGGATGATGCTATAATTTTTGCAATGAAATTAAATAATGGGACCTCTATAAATCTAATGCTTTCTGAAAAGAAGGTTTATGCAAAACATTATTACAGAAGCTTAATCCCAAAATATTATCATAGGATATTCTGTGATACATTAACATCAATAGGATTTATTTGTGTGTATAAGCCAATGTCATAGTGAGACATATTTTGTTATAAAACAGCTATGGCTTTTGAAAAGTATTAATATAAATCCTCATTAGGGATTTGAGTTCTTTTAATAATAATAATAATATAAAATCTAGATTTAGTTCTGAAAAAGGCTTAAAAACAGTATTTAACTGGAAAAACCATCTGGAAAAAATAACTTCATTTTAGATATATGTATTTATCTTGTTACCATTTGGTAGTATTATAATAAAGTTATTTTTACCTTCATAAAAATAAATTTAATTAAAAAAGTGAAAAGAAATAAGTCACAAGCTTCCATAAATATAAATAAAATCTCCCCCTTGCTGCCCCCTTTCTCTGCCCATGGGTGTGTGACAGTTAGAGTTGTATTAAATTGAATTTTTCCTATATACTATGAACTCTCAGCCCAATAGTTCACGCTGCCCCTTGCCTTCATCAGTATATTCAAATGGCCTCTGTATTAATTCCATCATTTTTACCTCTGCATCTTTTGAGGTTTTTCGAAGTGATTTCTCATGCCTGCGAGGGAACAATCGCCTCTGCTCTCTAGGCTGAGGGACACCGTTCCAGGTGTTACCCTTTCTCCTTTCCCACAGCACCTATTAGAAGGATATGAATGTGAGTAGTTTGGCAACCTCTGTATTGTTCAGTGAAATCTTAACACTTTTCAGTTGCTTTAAGGTAGTTCAAGTGAACTACAGAAAGTGAAAAAGCTAATGAAATGCCTAGGCATTAGTCAGTTGGTTACCAGCCAGGTGATGAACACCATTTCTTTAGAAGAAAGGCCAATGTGATCGAGATGTTTGTGGCAAGTCTGTCTCTTATTTTTTATCAGCTCTCTACATGTCAAATATCTTTTAAATGAAATGCTAAACGATTTCAACCAAACTTGACAGAGAAGTAGAGGACTCAAAGGTAATTGTTTTGAAAAGAAGAAATTTAAAGACAACTAGTCAAAAAAGCGTTTTCCCAAAGCAATATATTTTTGTGCTCTTTTGCCGTGGAGAACTTGTAGGGGGAATACATTGTGAGTTCAATAGTGATGAAAGAACATACATAAACCAACCTTCAATAGCCTTAAAATAAATTGTTTGCATTTGTTTGGATGTGTTATTAATTTCAAAGAAATCAAGTTTAAATCTGAAAAAAGTTCTTACTTGCCAGTTCTAAAATTATGGGAATAGCTTTGAGTGTATTTTACATAGAATCCAATGGATAATGTGATTCTACCTTATTTACAACATAGACTGGTGCTAGCCTCATTTCTGTATTTGTAACTCTGTATTTACTGTTACTTGTAACTATGTAATCTATGTTAGTGCAAACTGTTCTATAACATTTTGGTAAATACATGTTTCTTCAGTTTCCTTACATAATTATATTTATTAAAAAATATTTTCAACTGATAAAACACACTGCAATGGGCATAGTAGAAATGCATTTACAGTTAGGCACACTGTATCTGTTGTTTACTTTATGAAGTTTCTTCTTCTGTTTCTTCTGTACGAGCCTATTACTATTCCCAGATTATTAAAACAGGGTCACTTATGTCATGGGCAGATGAATTTTTTTAAGATGAAAGTAAGAAAATGTGATTGTCCTTTAGAAACTCTGTAATTTACAGGTCTGCAAGTAGATATTCAAGAGAACTAATTCAAGAGAAAATATCAGTCCATATAATTGATTTTCTTAATTTATGAAGAATGTAAAAAAAGCTCACTGTCCCTCAGTAAACTCAGTCACTTTCTTGGAAGATATGCAGATTTCAGTTCTTCTATCTTATCCCCCTCTAGCAAACTATGCTGCATGTGGTATGGAGAGCTCTTACTCTTATTTCCATTGCCTAATTACTGTTTTACACAGTCTCTATAAAGTTAGAAGATGAGAACACATTGAGATTCGTTTATCTAATACTAAGATAATATATTATTTCAGCAAAAAGAAGTCCAAATTATCCTCGTGAAGAGGAATCTGATATCTGAAGTGCCATATATAAGCAAAAGAAAATTATTCTGTGTGTACAGACACAATTTTTATGTGTTCTAGTAATTTTTTACTTTAATAAAAGAGTAAGAAACCACTGGGTTATGCTACAACCATTTATTTGCTATTGCTCTTTGATGAGTTACCACTCTTCTATCAGTCTAACAAGCTCTAAGGTGTGTTGTTAATCTCCCATCTCTTCTGAGGACTGAAATTTTCCTGTATGTCCAAACTCCTTCTCTCTTGGCTCACTGTCACATGGCTCTACAGGCTGAATCAAGCAAGCAGGTACCCAATACAGCTTCCCCAGGCTGGCTTTGAAATCAGGTATGTTCTCAACTATCCTGAATATATGTGTCAACACTATTCAAGAGATGCTTCAGGTGGGCACCTATCCAAAATCTGACTACCTGAGAACTAGGTACAGAGAAAATTATCCTTTGCATCAGGTATAGACCATATAGATCGCCCCCTCTACCTACCGCCAACGGCTGTGAGAACATGTAGTCAGCCGATGTGAAAAGTAGATTATCCCAGCTCTGCTGGACACAAAAGTGAGCATTTCCAAAAGGGAACATCTAAATTTTAGCAGCAACTTGAAATTTTGGTCCAATCCTGTTGCTACAGCACAGAGAAAAGATTGAACAGAAAGCAATAAATGAGCAAAACAAACAAACAAGTGAACAAACAAACAAAAAAATGGAAAACCACCCCAAGACAAAACAAAACAGAACAAAAAACCCACCACAGTGGATTTGAAACTGAATAGAAAAGGAGATAACTGGTAAAGTACAATAACAATAAGACTGAAGATACAAAAATAACCAGCTTTACAGTTTGTTCTTTCGTATCATACCTTGTAAAAGCCTTTTTATTTCATTATTTTAACCTCCCTGTGAGGCCAGTATGTGATCTTTTTCTATTATCACCCAGTAAAACAAAAACCACAGATGGCTTAATGTGTAATAATTAAAGAATAAACTGCATAGTGCTGATTCATTAGTTTTGAGTTCTTTATATGGGTTCTGAGAAAGATATAACTGGATACAAGTCTGCCTACATAGAATGTCATTTCTAAAATTACAGAATATTGAAATGGGCTGCAACATATAAAATCCATTTTAATCATTTAATCATCAGTCATACTATGATGCGAGTATTTAGCTCAACAGAAGGCAAGTAATTTAAGCACTATGTAAGAATTATTTTTAGGCATCAACTGGCAGTATACCTAATTACTCAGTTTCTGTCCAAAATGACTGCACTCTGAAACAAATGAGTAAAATGATTTTCTACTTGGTAACACTTGCCAACACCCGACAGTGTTTTCCAAGGATCTGCAAGCACTCATGGTGACTATTTCTAGTGAAAGTGGAATGCTTAAATAAATTGTTATTATGAAGGCAAATTAAGGCTTGCATGGAAGAGACCACAGGATACGGCCACAAAATCTAGCAACAAAATGCATCGAAAACATGTATTATGTTTACATAAGAGAGTGATAAGGCAGGAAAAGAAGTTTTTAAAAAGAGACAGCATGGAAGTTTGTGGAACTCTGATAGCAACTATACAGAACACATAGTGATAACGTGTCCAGCCCAATCTCTATTGACATTTACAAGCCTATGCAGATGATGTCACCACCAAGAGGTTTAAAAAATATTTATTGCTATTTTTACTTCCAAAACAATCCTAAAAAGCAGTTTTCTGAGCCGGGTTGGTTTTCTATAAGCAGGCGGATTTCTGGTTGAGCTGAGAAGCTGAGACTGTAACAACAGTGGACTCCAAAGGGGATTCAGGATGTGTGTTAGTATAGACCAAACCGCGCCCAGATGTACCAGGTCCTATTTCTTTCCACTGGAAAGCAGTCACAGCTTCCTATTATAGGCATGAAGGAGTCGTGCTAGACTGACCTGGCAGGACCAGAGAAGGCTTGCTGCTTCTGGCTCCTAGCAGATGTCACAAAAATCTTCGATGAAAAAACGTATCTGTTCTTTGCCATTGGGTTGCAGAATGGTCTTGCTCACTATGCTTTGCTTCAGCCTTCTTTCCTACTCTTTTGCAAACATTTTGTGAACTTTTATCTGAATCCCTGCAAGACAGGCCTTGTTATTTGTTACAGAACAGAAAGGTACAAGCCATAAAGGGACCTTGATCTCAAAACAGCATTTTTTGATGCCACATTTTTGCCAAATTAAAATACAGCGCTACTAGCTTAGTATCTATGAATGCATGCCTTTTCCAGCTTTTATACATTCCTTGCTAATGTTTTCATTGTACTGATAACACTAACAAACTTGTAACCCAAACTTATCTCATATTTTAGTGCAATGTTTAGATTCCAGACCTAACAATTTCTTACTTTCTATCTGTAGATTTGCAGAGATATCCTTAAATTCTTTGTATCATATTTGCTACTTAAAACCTGATACATTTTTTGAATGTTTGAACTCTTTAAAACATATACAATAAAATTCTTTTTCTCATATTCCTGCTATAAAGAAGAAAAGCTCTCAACAGAAATCAAGAATACTAATAACACATACTTCAACCACACCAGATAAAAAGGGCAAAATACACTTCCAGTTCCTTTTTTTTTTGATTTTTGATTGTTTTTATTTTTTTCTTTCATGGCAGATCACATTAAAATTTAACTAAGACATAAAAGCCTGTTCTCTGTCACATTGAGTGTGGTGGGATTTTTTTTTTATCTGTCTTTGATGGGAGGTAAAGTGGGCTTTCCAGCCATTTAATTTTCAGTCTTGTAAACAGGCATGTCAGTGACTTAAAGAAATTTTGCTTAACTAGTTAAAGTTATATGCAGATATTATAGGATAAGACCAAAGCTTGAGGTTGTAAGCTTTTAGTGCACCAATGTATTAGACTTTGTCAAGCCTGGGCAAAAGAAGCAGCTTATAGCAAATAAAAACAATATATCTGTCTTACTGCAATAACCCAGAAATACTTTAAGTTGTTTTGGTTAGTTTAATGTTTTTAAAATGTAAAACAAAAAGCTACACAAAAATATATATATTACTACAAATGAAAGACTGAAAAATGTGTTAGACTCTTATATGTCAGTATGAGATTGACCCAGTGTTGTAACAACTAAGATCATGAGGGAGAAAAAAGGAGGAAAAGTCTGAAGTTTATGGTGTGATTTTTGATGAATAATTCTGTATGACTACTTTTAACTCACAGCACATAAAAGAAGTTTTAGATCCAAAGTTCCACAGCTTCAATTAAACTTGTTGGCTAGTGAAAATAGGATGTGAGCATTCAAACTGGGCTTTCAGGCAATTTTATCTTATCTACACTCAAATTAATCCTCTTGACTCACTGCTGCTCCACCCTAATGCTTGTGTAAATACAATACAAGGGCTTCTGGGAGCAAAGCTCACTCTTGCTGCAGATGCCTAGGTTTTATATCATTTCTTTCTCAGTAGCTGTGGAAGAACCTATTGCCTTCCCAGGGCACATGTGAGACTTCAGGAAGGCATCACGCCAGCAGGAGAATTACAGTGCTCAGAGTCCCAGCTACAGAGCAATTAAATAAGTGCCTGACAGCTGTGTTTTCCTTAACCCAACCATCCCACTGGGGTGAAGGCACAAATACACTCAGATATTCATATATGAATTCATTCATATGGGAACTTCATGCACTTCTGTTTTATGATGAACCTAAAGCCTCAAGATAAGGACACTCTTTGGGACTCCATTAACTTTTCACTGAAGTTGTAAGTCACTGTCTCACAGGAATGTTGGCATGCAATTAGTTTGCTTGAATTATGAGGCAATAAACTAGTGTCCCAGATGTGAAAAACAGATAATGCTATACATTTGGTATAGACCAGCTAGTCTTTTAACACCAGGAAACAGACTGGCTACAACTTAAGTCTACTAACACTAGAGTTCATCCTCTTCTGTCACTGTTTTTCTTGCGTGCTTAATACCATAATTTAGCAAAAGACGACATCCAACTCAGTAGTAGTCTTTGGATGTTTCTTGAGATATTCAAATTTAAAACATTTTGCTTAAGTCTTCATTGTGTTTATCAATTTTATGTGTTTATAGTCACTTTGGTGTCCAAAGAAGGAATAAGAATGTTAATCTGTGAGAATCAGGGATACTCTTTCTTCACTTGGGGAACTTTTGTTCTACGCTAGTGATACTTCTGCATTCCAGCAGCTGCTGGGTCTCTGCAGGATTCATCTGAGTGTGTGAGCACAAATCTGCTGGTTTGCAATGGTGCCCTCAGAGTGCTTGGGACACTAACACTAAATCTGAAAGACTTAGCTGAGAAGCCACTTTTGAAAATATACGGATTTGCCATTCCTGGAAATAGCTTCATGCTCTACAGAACTTTAAGCAGCTTGTTTTTTTTTTTTCTGATTGTGATTAAAAAACATTACTTGTATGAACAGCCTCCAGCTTCACAGAATGGGAAGTCAACATAAATAATGAAGACCACACAGAACAAGCTAATACACAAACCCCAAATGTTTCCTTAATTCCTAGACCTCAGCTAGACAGCTTATCCAAACATTTCATCCGATTGCCTTCCTCTGTCCTCCCCCCCCACCTTCCTGGGGTGCTAGATCTTAGATAAGAACTTCTAATACACATAACACAGATTGAAACAGAGTTTCATCAGCACAAACACCCCTATCGTAATTGTAATCTACAGTAAATTAGCCACGCTAGGGTCTCCCTCCAGCCCACCCCTCCTCTCCACACACAAACACCATCCACAAGCTGACACCAGCCCTCTGTATAAAACTAGCAGACCACAGTTATTGCAATGGCAGCAGGTCTACAGGACTGTGCTCAACGGGATCATGTCACTGCTTTTTTTTCAGCTGCTAGTGCTCTCAAGCCTCAGAGCCACAGAGGCAGACGGAGAGCCACCGCAAAAGAAAAGTAGAAGGCCATTTCAGCACCTATTCCCCCCAGGCAAGAATCTGATTTCAAGTGAGGGTTTTCGTCAGCTGGTGGGGAAAAATCCAATAGGTGTTGAAGAAACTCTGGGAGAAACAAGCTTATTTGTAGCAATTCCACAGACAGCAACTGAGAGTGTGAAAGGACAGAAAAAGACTTACAGATTCACTCTTCCCTATGCAGAAATTCAGGCAAACCGCAATCTGGGAACCTGGACAGCACCCAGACAGACCCCCACTGTGGAAAACTTCTCTCAATACCACTCTTCCAGCAAAAGAGAAGCTGAACCTCTCTACAGAAAAGATGCAAAGAGATTCTGGGACCACTTCATGCTAAAGAAGAATGCAGCTTCTGAAGAGGTTGTGCTGCCAATCAAGACCAATGAAATGCACCAAGAAACCTGCAGAGCCCTGCCTTTTTCCCAGGTAAGAACAGCTGTCCAAGATAGTAAATGTGACTTTTCCCTATATATAACTAAAGAAATACATATTAATTCATTTGCTAAGACATATGGCCACTTCAGAAATGCACCCTCTTAGTGACCAAGAAAGACTTTCTGAGGAGGCTTTAGTCTGATGGGAGAAACTACTAAGGCGAAGTGCTGGAAGGCAACACATTCTGTGTTCGGAAAGAGTTATCCATTCTCTTTATCCATGGAACCTTTAACCTAACTTGACCAGGCAGGGAGGGGTAAGTAATTATCTGTTAGTAGTGAATATACAACTATACAGTGTCTATATACAAAATTTCTCTCTCTATATATACAGTGAGTCCCCGGACAAGTACTCAAAGAGTAACTGCTTGTTTTTGTACAGCTAGGCAAGGACCTCTTCCCTATTGCATTAACTGGAAGAGTGATGCATAGCTGTACCTCTGTGCCAGGAATGGTGAAGTGCCCCAGGCAGAGGTGAAGCCATTCTGCCACATCTACTGTCACACCCAGATGACCAAACTGCACAGAGAAATGTGCAAGTTTCCTCATAAGGCTGCATCTATTCTTGGTGTTTCTGTCACCACACTCAGTTAGGAACAGTATGTTTTCACCTAATTTGCCTATCAACAAATATCTGTAAAGACAGATGTGGCCTAGAAACTTGTACTTTTTTTTTGGTGGTGGTGGTGGTGGTCGTATCATATGGTTTGCTTTTCCACTATGGTTGCAGTTATGCCAGTATAAAAGTGTTAACTTCAATGTAGCATTTCTGGCTTTAGATTTGACAAGGCTATCCTGATACAAGGAACTGTCATTCATGCAGTCCAAGAGATTAGAAAATTGCTCTTACAATTTGTTTATCAAAAGAAGACAAAAAAAAGCACTAAAGGATATCATTATTTTTCCTAGTGAAGACAAATCTTCAAGACTTTAGGTGTGAGTCTGGCTTGTAGTTACTAAACAAGTATGTTGGACCAAAATGATATTTTAAGTGCAACTAAGCAAGTACTGCTTATTCTACAGAAATGTAAATTCAAAACAGCAAGTTAGAGATACAAATGACTGAAGTGTTGTTCACTATAAAGATTGATAATGCAGCTCTCAAGTTTGCTTTTAAAAACTCTTAAACTTCCTTGATCTTTTGAAGTAAAAATTAACATTTTAGTAGAAATGTCCTGAGAAGAAAAAGTAGAGTAGTTATATATATAGTAATATGTGGTTTTTTTGATTTTATGCCTTCTTGCAAAATCCATGGATATCATTCAAGTATCAGGAAGAACAAGATTGAGATCTAACCTATATTCACAAATCAGTGATAGTATTTGTGATCTTCAAATTGCTTTCTGTTACAGGGTGTTGCTCATGAGAGCTGTGAGAAGGTGATGGTGCAGAATAATCTTTGTTTTGGAAAGTGCAGCTCCTTCCATGTCCCTGGTCCAGATGAGCATCTTTACACCTTTTGTTCACATTGCTTGCCCACCAAGTTCTCCATGAGGCGCCTGGAGCTCAACTGCACCAGTTCTGTCCCAGTGGTCAAAGAAGTCATGATTGTGGAGGAATGTAAATGTGAGATTCAGAAGATCAAAGACCCTCCAATAAAATCACTACAGTCAGACTTGCATACAGATGTGTATGATCACAACTAACCTCCTCAAGTGAAGCACTAAACTCCTTGATTATGCGCATTTTTCATTTTGCCAATGAAAAAAAAAAATTCAGTATAAAATTTCACCCCAAAAATTGTTTTCATATTTAAACTGCTTTCCTGCTTTGATCATAACTTTACCTGAGATGTACCACATTTCTTTAGTTATTAAAGAGAGATGAGAGTACTGAGCTTACGAAGTCCTTACTTAAACTAGAGAACTTTTAAAAAAACGTCAACCTTTCCTTTCACTGATTCCAGGCTGCTAGTAAAAAGCAGCTGAATAAATAGTCTGTGCAAAATCCCAATATTTTACCTTTAGCTGGTTTATACTACTTCTGCATGCCGTGGCTGCCCATACACTTTTGCTGAAAATAACAGATGGTGCTTTAGACTCCTCAGTGGAAAACGAGGTCTGTTTTTATGTCACAGTAGTAAGTGGGCAGTGTAAAATATAAGTGGACATTAGGCAGACAGAGCTGTGGCTGGAGTTTAGGCACCAGTAAAAGCTAGCACAGCTCACTATACACTTACATGGTGGCTACACATTATATTTTGTTATAGAAATCAAACCTCTTCTTTTACAGATTTTAATTTTTGTTCACCATGTATTTTAAAGGTGGCATAAGTATTTCTATTGAAACTTTTAATTAGTAGATAGTGAGGAAAAATGAAAAATATGGCATGTGCAATGCTTCCATAACAATGCCGGAAATTATTGGGAGCATTTATTATCATTGGAAATTGGAAAACTTTTTCCAGTCCGATGAACATTGGCAGAAACAGGAAGCTAAAGTTCTCAACAGATAAGATAAATCACACCCACAGGAAGATGATCTGCAAAAGGATTATACCACCATGACTATAATTTGATAGCTTTACAGGAGCAGCAAAAAAAAAAAAATTTGTCTTTTTGTTAGCAAAGGCCTGCCTCTGACTCTAGCTAATGATTAGGTCACGATTAGAGCACTGCTCTGTGTTTCAGCTGCTGGATTCTCTGTCAGCTTCTCCCTGGATTTCCCTCACAGCCCTGGCACACTAGCCAGCAGTCAGCCACTAGCAGCTACACCTCATCCTCTTTCTAGCCCTACTCTCCTCTGGGAACATGTTCCAGTGTTATTTCCAAACTCATAGACTCCTTGTTAAATAGTTCTTTGTTGGGTAGTTGGAATTGGAAATCAGTAGTAATAAATACAGGTTGAATAAATGATTCATTTGTACAGGGACTATAATGTGATCAGAAGCATCTTACAAAAAACAGGCACACTAAAGCATTAGAGTGCAGGGCACTTTTAAATGTCTGATGAAAACTGCAGCTGGTGACATTCAGATAATGGATCTCTGAGGCTGTCGTCGTTTGCTCTGCAGGCTACCTACAAAGAGAAAGATGGAGATTAGTATATAGCAGCCTATATATATATATTTATAAATATGTTGGGGTTTTTTAATAAAAAAGTATCAAAACTAAGCAAAGCTTTTCTCTCTATCCTTTTGCATCAAGTACTAGTATGTTAAATGCGTTTGGCTGTTTGCACAGTATGGCATGCTGTATGTCATTCTAAATAGCAAGTGACAAAGTTCTGATCATCCCTCTATTAAAAGTACTAGATCAGGTAAATATTTATTCTAACTTCTCTTTTCAGCTTTAGTAGCTTGAACAACTTTCTCAAGGATCTAGCTGGTGAAATGAGCTTGCACCCAGCTTCAGAAATCTGCCCACACATGTGACTCTGCTTGGTATTACTTCTGCTATGATCAAAGTAGTGGTTTTCTCACCAACACAAAAGCTGGTAGTCACGCAGTTTCATGTGACAAAGTAAGCTTTTCCAGATAGTGCTTTTTCCTCAGCAGAGCATGGAGGAGTATCTTCACTAGGAAAAAACAGTTGCACAATCCACTCTAATGGCTGCCACTTTGTTAAAGCATGTTGTAAACACAATGAACTCCCTGCCCGCAAGGTTCAACTTCAGCACCTTACCAAGCCTTTCTGAATTACTGTGTGTGATTATTAGAACTCTTTTTTAATCAAGCCTAAGGAAGAACTGCACAAAAGGCATCAAGGATCCAACTTTGTCCTCTCATCGTGTTAATAACGCATCATTGTCTTTTGAGAGTTCAATAACTGGTTGTTATATAGCTATATATTCTTTTATATATATATCCCTACATATATATAAGAATCTCTGTTTTTTGATGCAAACACATTTCAGTTTTTATACTTGTAGAGAATCTCTTCACAATACGGCCTAAGTCCCAATAAATTTTCTAATTTTTGAAATATGTTAATTTTAGATTTTCCTATTTTAGTAATCCCATTTTTGTTGTTTGAAGTGATTTAATTATAAATTAAGGTTTTAGCATATCAGGATGGTAGAATGGAAGTTATATTTTCCACTGCAAGGTATTTGGTCAGATTTTTAAAGTATCTTCTGTGTCTTCAAATATCATTGCAATAAAAGAAGGCTATTTGTGTAAGTAGTCTGCAGGGCTAGACTCTTAGTGTTAATTTGCATAGCTTAAAATTAGGTGAAAAGAGGTAATGACAGCTGTAGTAATTGCTAATTAGATTAGTACTGTAGGTTTTGGGATGAATGTTTAATTAACCCAGCAATGATTCCTTGCGTGTAATTAGCACTGTATTCTGCAAAATCAAAAATGTGTTAATTGGATCAGATTTCTCAGTCTTAAAAAAAAAAAAAATCCTTATTAGGAACAAGTTGTGTCCAGATGCTAACAGGATTTTGCCCTTTCACAACAACTATGGTGCCCTGTACTGTATAGTGAGGAGGGTCAGAAAGGCGAGAGGTCTCTCTCTGTCACTATATGGGAATCTTTGGTGGCGACGCCATGGTGGCAGCAAACTTGCCTAGTTTAGCTGTATTTCATTCATTAGCCTTCATTTAGAGGCTGTGGATTTTCCCAATGTAAGCTTTTCCTGTGTAAGTGTATTTACAGAGGAAGCAATGTTAACATGTTGTCTCAGTATTTCAGACCAATCTTCATGCACATTTCTTTTACAGAACACGACCAGGTTTTACTTAAAAAGTTCTCCAAAATTTCTCCTCAGTCCCAGCAGAAGTTTACTTATTTGACTAATTCGATGTCTTCTGAAGGGATGTGGGTATTTTCTGTGCTTTACCTAGAAAATAATTGAGGAAAAGCGATGTTTATTTGAATTGGCCAAGTTAATTATATCTTCAGTACAGGCTATTCTCTAAAGTGTTTTATGAGGCTGGTTTTAAATGTCTGTAATTAAATTAAGTACTAGATGGTACCTCTCAGGGAATTCCATTCAGCCATAAACTTGAGGTTAGAGTTCCTTAAGCTCCTCTGCTTTCTGCTGTACTCGGTAGTTTGCCCAGCACTCTCACAAAAGGAGCCTCAGAGCTGCCAGCTCCTTAGCTTTCCCCTGTTCTGCTGACAGGTAGCCAAACCTCTTACTGTGCCTCCTCCTTAAGGCTGCAGCTCCTCACTGCCAGAGAGAGAATGAGAGTCCGCAGTGTGGAGAAGCCCCCTGGCAGCCCCTACAGCTGCATAATCACACCTGTGGGGCAGAGGAGAGAGTACTGTGCAGGACAACATGTATAAAGAGGCATGTTTAGATGAAGCTCCCTTAGGTCTTCCACCAGCAGGTCTGGTGTTTGGCAGTTTGCCAGCGGAAACAGGAAATACTTATTGCTAGCAGGTTGGAAATATTTTACACTTGCTGTTTTACCAAACCTATCTCCTTGCTATGACTGGCAGCTGCCACCTTCACCTGCCTGTAAAGGCCACCCTGGCAGCTGCTACCACTCCCTCTGTCCAGAGAGTTAGGACGGGTATGAGAAAGCTCTGGAGCTGGCCCACTGCAGGAATATTGAGAAAACATTAATTTTACACCCTGAAAACAAAATCATCCTGTCCACAGTACCATGTGTTCCATGGCACCAGCAAAATACACTTCAACAACATCTCTTCCTGTCTCCTTTTGATGTCTTTTTTTCCCGGTGGTAGATGTTTCACATGGTAAGAAACCTTCTAGCCAATAATCTAGGCTAATGACCAAACACAAAATGGATCTAAACAAAGTCTGAGCCAGCCTTATGCTTCTCTGAGCACTCTAACGAGGAGCTTGATTTGCTGGTTTAGGGTATTCAGATGGATGCTCTCCTGGTGGCTGCTGCTCATAGTGAGGAAGCTTGAACAGATACCTATGCGCCCTGGCTATCTCTCCTCACACTGCAGTGTCTTATGTCAACTGTCCACAAGCGTTGCCCCAGATGTGCACTGTGATAGACACAGATGTTCAAATATTCTGCTGCACTGCCTGGAGTCCAAACTGTAACCCTGGCTGCAAGAGATGTTAGGAGAGTGGGTGATCAGACATCTTCACCCGGATCCTACATAAGAGTCTTTGAAGTATCTTCAACCTTGGACGAAATCGATCTCTCTAAATTAGGAGACTGACTAGCCTAGCACCGCTCACTCCATGTAACTCATGTAAGTGTGAGAACAAGCAGATTTCACCATGCCCACCAGAGGGGCAGACGAAACAGAAAAGGCATCAGGCCTGCCACTTCCCTGCCGTGGCACTACTGTCAGAGAAAGAGGGATGCCCAGAGATATTTTTATTTACTTTATGCTGAGTCGACCTAAATGCTAGGTGAAGACCAGCAATGGTAGGTTCCATTTCAGCACACCACGTCATTAATGAAGGCCCCCCCACACACACACATATCAGAAACAAGAACTTTCATGATGCGAAGATTTTGGTTCAAATTTTAAAGTTAACAAGTATCTCCTTATACATTGGCAAAGTTTACAACGAAGTGAGCAGCAAAGTGGTGCAGGAAAAAAAAAGTAGCAATAATAAACTTCACAATTTGGAAAGACCCAGCAAGACATGGAAAGCACGCTTGAGAAGGCTGATTTCTTCCCCAGGTGGTGTCTCTGCACAGACTGCACATTGATCAAGGGGCACAGTTGGGCACGGAGGGAACCCTGGAACACAATCGCAGCAGCAAGGGACTTGTAAGCAGTAAGAATCACGGGAGCCACAGTGCATGTCACTCTCTTGCATGTGATCTCCACAACAGAGCATCAGCTGTTACTGCACATGGCTTGATTTTAGCATGCTGATTTAATATTTACAGAGTGCCAATAAAATTTTTATGATGACAGCTGGTGGCTCATGTGGTAATTTATAAACAGCAACAACACAACATGGACATCAGAAACTCCAAGAGGAGTTCCATACTATTTTGCAATATTCAACACTGAAGATTTTAGATATCTTTCATATTTTACAGACTTGTAATAGTCTTTGCATAACACATCCATACATCCTGGTATGTAAGACAATGTCAATTCTTGTCCTATGTACGTTTTCTCTTTTAGGATGGACTTCATCATAAAGACCAATCATTGATAAGTGAATCCCACATCAAATCTGTCTGGATTTCAATAAAAGTGTCAGGTAAATTCCATATTTAGAGACTCTACAAGGTTCATTTTGGAAGTCAAGTACAGAGTTTCATGTTTTTCTTCCAGCACTGTGCCTACCCTATTAATAAATTTTAATAAATATTTTAATTAATAAATATTAATAAATGGGAATTTTTCTGTTGATGACTGAGCCAGAATAGACTTACCACCCTCGCTCCAAAACTTGTATTCTATCTGCAAATCCATGAGCAGGAAAAAATACAAGCTATCTGAAGAAGCTACTGACCTAAAGGCCATTATCAGAGCACCATTAAGCTCTGCAGGTACCTGGTACTGTGAACCACGCTCATTAGTACGATAGAGCAGCACCATACCAAAACTTTTTTTTTCTATCTATGTTTATTATCCATGCCAGTGGAAAGTTTTCACAAACCATTGATTATGTCTTACACATATAAACAGAAACTGGTATATGAAATATATGACAGAGGCAGAGGGGTGGCTTTTGTTACAACCTTTCCAGTAATTCTTTGCCTATGTTTCTATCAGCCCAATGAAACATCCATTTTCAGTGCTACATGTTCTTAGGCATATGCATAAGTTGTTGGGGCATACCTAGGTCTACCTGAAGTATTCTTAATTTTCTTTATAGACAGGTCCCTTTCTTTTAGGAATCAATATTCACAAGTCAGAGCATTTTAGTTTGAAATGTTAACTATTACCCTGTGGAAAATCACAGGCACTGAAAAAAATCAGGACAAAGGCAAAAAAAATCTCAACAAAAGCTTAAAATCCCCCTGAACTACTTTACATTTTCAGTACTTGCTTTTCAGACTAACCAGAATAATGATTATTTCAGAATTATTTCAGAATAATGAAATTTTTGGAAGAACGTATCTGTGCAAAAAAAGAATTTTCTGTAGCAGAGCTGATCTTTAAAGCACCATTTTTTAGACCTCCCATTTAATTTATTATTGTGTAAGAAGAAAGCTGCAGGGCCCATCAATTTAGCACGGGAACCGTGCCACTCAAACAGATGGGGATCCCTCTAGGTAGCCAAGAGAGCATGTATGTGCATCAGCTTTGGGTGCTCAAGGCACGATTCCCAGCTGGGAGTGCCGAAGCTGCTGTCCATTACAAGCTGCCCACGGCGATTAGCCTCTGCTAATCCCTCTCTGGACAGAATTAACTTTTAAAAATAAAATTTCGCTTCCACAGCCATAAAGGGGACTTCTGCAAGCTGCGTCTGGAGACTGCGGCATCGGCCTCATCTGCGGGCTCTAGTGAGAAGGCGAGAAGACTTCTCTCAGTTAATGCTTTGTTTGGGACCAAATGCATCTTTCAGGATTCCACTGAGCTTTAATGGGTAAAAAAAAAATAAAATCATATTCAAAAGTTGCTTAGGCAAACAGTAGAATTGGAAAGAAATGTCCTTTCAGTTTTCCTCTTCTCCACTCCTCTCCTTTCCATAACTAATATTCCTATAGAGGTTGCCAGAACAGTGACAGCATGGCAGCGGCTCCATCATCCATTCTGCTACACACGTCGCACTTCCCTGCCCACTGAAAACCACAAGTTTTTACTACTTGTTCCTGAGCCTAGCATTGCTTTGGAGGAATGATGTCAATGGTGAAAATCTGCACTATGGGACCCTGATTTACTGAGCGGAGGCCAAGAAGGCACACAGAGCACTCGCGTGCTGTACCTTAACACAGACCACGGCCGTGCGTACACCAACACCTAGCGCTGCCAGAGCAAGTGCCGCCAGTAGATGAGCAGGTACAACCCCTACTCTCCTCTACCACGAAGGGCATTCACACAGTTCTTTAACCGCGCACTGCTACCCGGGATGCTGGCGTTACACTCTGTCTTTGCAGACAACCTCCCTCTGCCCAGCGGGCTCCGCTGCCCTGCCCCGCGCGCCGCCGCCATGCGCAGTCCCCAGGCGACGCCCACGCACGCCCAACGGCCCCAACGGCCCCAACGGCCGCGGCGCCGGC